>JAQSNX010007476.1:0-18110 GCA_029532605.1 Oreochromis grahami | reverse complement strand
AAGACTTTGCAGATAATTTTGAGGTCTACATTTATAAGGGATATTTGGATCAGCTTGAAGGGATATACACGCTTTGCTGGTTTTAGCAGGAGATTAATTTTTGCAGAATTCATATTTGATGGAAGTCTGCCATTTTCTTTTCATTTCCAACAACGTTCTGTAAAACTGGGGTTAGTATCGTTTGATAATTTCTTGTAGAATTCTGCAGGCAAGTCTGCCCCTGGGACCTGGAGCCTTATTATTGGGCATACTTATCAGGGCTTCCTGGAGTTCACCTAGCGTCAGTGGCGATCCAGTGCAATTGCTTGAGAGTCTGATAATTTTGGGAGAGTTATGTTATCTAAAAACTGATCAATTTCCTTTTTAGATGGGTTTATTTGTGGTGAATACAACATTTTATAGAAATCCCTGAAAATGTTGTTTATTTGTTTTGGTTCTATATATTGTGTTCCCAGATGAATCTTGAACAGCACATATAGTTGTTTTTTCTTTATTTATTTTTAGCTGGTTTGCTAGAAATTGACCGATTTATTACTATGTTCATAATTTTGTAAGCGTAGTCTTTGTACTAAGAATTTTGTTTTTTTATCAATTATCTTTTTAAGAGCCCTTTCTCACTGTCCCTCTTCCCTTCTGTTTTTCTTTTCCTTAGTCTTTTTCTTCTCCCTTCCTATCCCTCGTCATGTCTGTCCAATACTGTAACAACTGAAAATAAAATAAAATAAATAATAACAACAAAGTAAAAAAATAAAATGCAGAAAATGAAATAAATAATTTACACTGCGAGTCACATTGCTGTTTTTCCCATTCTGATAGACTGAAACACTGAAACAAAGACAGACAAACTATTTGCAGTTAAAAGATCAAAATGATCCCACACAGCAGAAACTTTTCTTTTTCTTTGGGGCTCCATTTTGTTATGGAGAGATGTGTATTTTTATTTATCTTGCGAGAGTAATTTTCCTCTATAAAATGTAATCAACTTTTACAGTGGCCTGCTATGGTTAATAGTAACATATTCCAGTCATGAGTGATATCAAATGTTTTCTCCACTTTAGCATTTGACATTTTCCCAACAATATAATGTAATACCTTAATCAAAACACAGCCAATAAAACACAATTTCCTTAATGCAAACATCAGTAACTTAAAATTAGCAGCCAAAGGGTTCAGTCTGCAGTTCCACACTCTCATGGGAAGCTACAGTCTCCCCCTCCGGTCTCTCTTGTCCTCCTGCTCCTGCAAAAACAAAACAAAACAATGCATCCACCCTTTTCTTACCGGCTGGGTGAATTGTTTGTCGACATTTACTAATCCTAAGGTCGGTGCAGTTTTTGTCTCAGTATCAAGTCAGTCAAAACTTTTAGTCTACATCGTCAGTCCATCATTGTCCAGTCGCATGCATTCAATCACACACATCCATACCAGGTATTACTGATAATGGAGTCTCACGCACAACCTATTCGAGTATCCATTAACAGCAAGATGACGTCATCATTTTAAAGGAAAACACTTCCCTGTTATTTTGGACTGGATTGACTCGCTGCAATCCTTTTAGACTCAGGACCATGTCATGTGATCAGTGTCCCATATAAGTGAATTTCTCCAAAACCCATTATAATCATTGAGAAGCACACTTTGCAACTGTTTCCAGTAAGAATATTTCATAGCACTTTAAATTTCAATCTCTCGGGCCTGGTTTAAAGAGCTGATTCTTAAATCATGAACTCACAAAATATCACCGTCAGTGGATCACACCTCTCAGATTTTCTTATCTCAGTGTAACCAAGTGTAACCAATAAAATACTGATTAAAATAACACATACTAGGGCCTGTTGCAGACGTGTCAGAGCATAAAACCATCTCTCTCTCTCTTAGACAAAGAAAACAACCCAGACTTCACTGATAAACTCAACCTAGTGCAGAAGTGTAGTCTTCAATTTAATTCAATTTTATTTATAAAGCACCAAATCACAACAAAAGTCGCCTCTAGGCACTTCATAGGTACAGAGACAATCCCAACAATCATATGACCCACTGTGAGCAAGCACTTTGGCGAAAGTGGGAAGGAAAAACTCCCTTTTAACAGGAAGAAACCTCCGGCAGAACCAGGCTCAGGGAGGGGCGGGGCCATCTGCTGCGACCGGTTGGGGTGAGAGAAGGAAAACAGGATAAAGACATGCTATGGAAGAGAGACAGAGGTCAATAACAGATATGATTCAATGCAGAGAGGTCTATTAACACATACTGAGTGAGAAAGGTGACTGGAAAGGAAAAACTCCATGCATCATGGGAATCCCCAGCAGCCTACGTCTATTGTAGCATAACTAAGGAAGGATTCAGGGTCACCTGGTCCAGCCCTA
This sequence comes from Oreochromis grahami, assembly GCA_029532605.1. NCBI lineage: Eukaryota > Metazoa > Chordata > Actinopteri > Cichliformes > Cichlidae > Oreochromis > Oreochromis grahami. The sequence goes on along the minus strand of JAQSNX010007476.1, from coordinate 15,747 downwards.
ACTATTTACTTTAGCAAAGAGGAAAGTTTTAAGCCTAATCTTGAAAGTAGAGATAGTGTCTGTTAGGACTGGGCGATATGACCCAAAATTCATATCTCGATATTTTTTAAATGGATGGCGATATAAGTTATATATCTCGATATTTTTTAAGCCAAGTAAGAACAAAAAGAGAGTCCTTACTCAAAGCTGTGTCCCAGATGTCACACAGGCACTTTTATTAACATACAGAATAGATGTACATAAAAAATTACTCAAAAATAAATTATGAGCATTTATTAAAAAATAATGCTCCATAAATAAAAGAAAACAATGTTGTTTTTGTGCATAACAAAAAGATCACAATTGTGCAGTCAAAATGTAAACTAAAAGACGTTGAGCATAATAACAAAGACAGATTTCACAGCTGCTCTGTTCCCAACTTCTACTGCGTGACTGACAGCCTGGAGTTTGAAATCCTCTTTGTAACCACGTCTCTTAACAGGTGCCATTTATGGTCCTTATACACACACAGTACGGTAATATTACGTTGAAGCACAGTACATAGTACTCTGCGATGCTCCTCGGTAGCCGTAATGGTCGGACAATCCATCAAGCAGTGCAGCTCCGTAGCTTAGCAAAGTCATACTAAAACATTTTTTGACAGATTGCTGAGCGCCGTGTATCACATAAAATTGGTTCGCGGCCATCAAGCACAACCAGAATTCATACATAAAGCGCGCTGTCAACGTTTGAGAAAATGAAAGGATTTTAGGCTGTGCAGCCCTTTTTGGCTGAATGGAGTTAATGTGGTTAGCATGGTTAGCTTGTTAACACGTTGACGCCGTGAAGCCCCACACATGAGGCGATGCACAGTAACTTGTTAACGGAGATTTGCCATGTCCATCTTGTCGCTGCCTGCAGGTGAAGCGATGGAGCGCGGGGGGGGGGAGTTGTGTTCAGTGAAGGAGAGGCGAGGCCGAGTAACGTTGCGTAGAGACAAAGGTGGACAAAAGAGAGGCAAACATGCGGCTCCGCAAGTATAATTATTACGTAACATAGACTATATCGATATAAAGGGTATTGTCACATCTATTATCTCGTATAAAAATATATTGATTTTTTAAAAAAAACTCGATATATCGCCCAGCTCTACTGTCTGTCTCCCAAATCCAAACTGGAAGCTGGTTCCACAGAAGAGGGGCCTGAAAACTGAAGGCTCTCCCTCCCATTCTACTTTTAAATTCTCTAGGAACAACAAGTAGGCCTGCAGAGTGAGAGCGAAGTGCTCTAATAGGGTGATATGGTACTACAAGGTCATTAAGATAAGATGGGGCCTGATTATTTAAGACCTTGTATGTGAGGAGCAGGATTTTGAATTTTGGATTTAACAGGAAGTCAATGAAGGTAAGCCAAAACAGGAGAAATATGCTCTCTCTTTCTAGTCCCTGTCAGTACTCTTGCTGCAGCATTTTGGATTAACTGAAGGCTTTTCAGCGAGTTTTTAGGACATCCTGATAATAAAGAATTACAGTAGTCCAGCCTGGAAGTAATAAATACATGAACTAGTTTTTCAGCGTCACTAAGAGACAGTGTGTGTGTAAAAACCATATGTGTGGGTCAGTACTATGTGGTGGAGGTGATACGGTCTCTCAATCACACCACCACATAGTACTGACCCACACATATGGTTTTTACACACACACACTGGACATTATGGACATTTGTTTACTGCACAACTACACTGTGTGGTCATCAAATCAAATCACTTTATCACAGGGGTGTCACTCTATCACAGGGGTGTTAAAACGGATCAGGCCCGCAATCGGGTTTAATCCGGCCCTTGAGATGATTTTGTAAACTATAAAAATGAGCAGCAATTTTTCAATAACGAAACTGCTGTTCCAATTGTGTCCATTGGATGGCGCAATAGCAATTGTGAGCTACCTTGTTTTGCCCGCGAAATTTAAACCTGATGTGCTTTGGCACCCTCATTGCCCCAATATGTCTCTGTCAAAAAAGAAAAAAGTGGATGCAGAGTGCAGAGTGTTCCAAGAAAAATGGTCATCCTCCTAATTATTCACAGAAGTGAAATGGAAAGCTGTATGTTTGGTGTGTTCCCAGCATGTTGCAGTGCTGAAAGAATATAACCTCCGTCTTCATTCTGACAAATATGACAACTTTCAAGGACAGCGGAGAAGAGAAAGGTGAATGAACTGCTGGGGGATCTGAAGAAACAGCAGTGTGTTTACTCACAGCCGAGACATCAGTGACGCTGCAGTGAAAGCTAGCTACCTCATTGCTAACGAAATTGCACTAGCATCAAAACCATTTAGTGAGGGTGAATTTGTAAAAACATGTATGATGAAGGCATCGGAGATTGTGTGCCCTGAAAAGCGCACGGCCTTTGCAAATATCAGTCTGACAGGAAACACAGTTGCCGACAGGATTTCTGATCTTTCAGCGGATTTGGACAGCCAGTTTGAAGCAAAAAGTAAAGTCGTTTATTGCGTTTTCAGTTGCAATTGATGAAGGCACGGACATTACAGATGTTGCATGATAGGTTTGTAGCTTGAACCTATCCGCTGGAACGTTGAAGGCAATGTAATTACACAACAAAGCAAGACCCGAGTAGGTAACATTCTTTATGTTTCACGTGCACGGGAGAGAACTGGAAAGGCGCCGTTCCTTCGCTTGACCCCAGTTGCTCTCGTCCGCTCTCCCGTAACACTGCTCTTTTATTGTGGTTACATGAATATGCATAGGTTCATTAACATATGACCTCTTATATAGGTATGCATGTGAACAAAGAATACCGTGTGTGTGTGTGTGTGTGTGTGTGTGTGTGTGTGTGTAGAATGTGACTCCCCAAAGCCGGTGCCAGGAGTCTAGCGGTACATCTGAACAAAAGGCTCTTAGACTCAAACAGATATACGCATGTTTGCTATACCATATATCAGCAAGAGAAGATACGACCTCTCCTAGGAGGTGTGTGAGCTATGCCAGAACACTCTGAAGAGGAGTGAACACACTCCCCTCTTCATGCTACACAGAGTTGTTACAGGCCTCCTAGGATGAGACATTCTTTCAATCTACAAATGATTATATACTTCTAAGCATATATGAGTAAATATTTCTAAGCATAAATGACAATAAAAGATACAAATCTAACATTTCCCCCCTTTTGGCAATTATGCTAGAAAAGTACCCAGTTATGACACGACAGTGTCAATGCAAACATTTTTATACTCAGCATATGTCAATGTACACAGTTTGACAAATATATTAGCAGTTATCCAAGTTCTCATTGATCTCATACAATGGTAAACTGCATCCTACAAGCAAACAAATAAATTGTCAATGGTCAAAAGAGAAATTAACATTTTCAAAAACACTCCAGCTTGGTGGTGCTCCTCTGCAAGACATGTAAATCACACGTCTCTCTGCAGAGTGGTTTAAGTTCTGTAGGACGTCATAAATGTGTCTTCCAGTTGTTTCCATCACTGTTCATGACCAGAGTCCAAATGTATGTAGAATAGACATTCAAACATACATTGAGTTTGTTGTTTGTCAACATTGTGAAAGCTGCAGACCTCTTCAGCACTCTAGTTTTATGGCCACTGCCAACCCCCATCACCTCACTTCAGGCCTCCTTGTCCTGTGGGGGATATTTATGACTCCTGCATTGTCCATCCTCTGCAGGAAAACCCTCTGTGGAAAGGGTGCTGGATCCAGTTATCTTACTGCTGTCATGATCCCAGCAGTCTTCAGAGTGTCATCGTATGCACAGTACAGTGACACAGCATTAGGTGATGTTCATAGGAAACTGCTGTCATCACCACCATAGCTTCTGGTTCCTGTGCTTTTCACAGAATCATGATGACATCCTTGAACTCCCCCTACGCTGTCGGTGGAGCTTGGCACGCTCCCCTCATCCTTCAGGTGTCCGTCTGTTGTCCACAATCTCCTCTGTTGGCCTCTGGAAAGCCCCCTTGGCACAGCTCTCATTCCAACGCAGCTTCATGGTCCTTGCTGTGGCTCCGAAATCTGATCTCATGATGGGCCCCAAACAGCTCGACCTTTGACCTCAACCACTGCCTGGACGCGATTATGCCTGGAATGGGTTGTTTCTCACTGGGCCTCAGAAGATTTCTCAGGAGATTCCTTTCAGCAATACTCTGACTGCTGCACCTGTATTTCCTTGCTAGGAGGAAAAACCTCTACATGGAAAGCATGTAAACCATCATCAAACCACATTCTTTAGTTCAGTGAGCTTCATTTATGGACCATCAAAGCCTCATCTGAACATAGATGCACCACTTGCATAGGTTTAATACCTGTTGACTAACTGTTAATCACACAAAAATCATAAAAACATAGTTTAGAAAACATAGAAAACATAGTTTCATGTAATTCTGGACCCCTCCTCTTGACGCATGGACACTCCCATGAGTCAACTCATCAAACCTAGATTTCTGTCTTAAAGGAAAAGGTTAGCTAGATCACGTCCCAGGCACCCTCAGGGCTTCACCTCCTCTGGAGTAGCTCTGTAACCCTACAATAAAAGATGTTACTGTGTTTTGCACAGTAAGTGTGCTCAACATCTGGCTCTGCCTGGAGCCATCATACACACCATCATGGCCTGGAAAACAAGATCTGGAAGTGAAATCAAACTTCACACTTATAAACAATTGTATTATAAGAGTAATAAAGCACTCAGCATCAGCAGGACAAGTATCATGTGCAGGTTTTCTCAAATCAGTAAACTACAATTATTGGCATAATTTTCCTCAGACATGGATCATCCCATGTACTCAGTTAACATTAATGTAATCGGTGACTTCCCTTAAGCAAAGTCACTCCACTTAGCTATCACTAGGAGCTCAGTAGTGGCCAGCTAATGAGCCCCATACTAAACTATTCCACAAACACTGCATCTCTTAGTTGCTTTCTCACGTTACTTGTCTGTCTCTGCCGAATCCTCTACATGCACTCCTACAAAAACAAACATTAGCAACACACATTTAAATTTGGGTTAAATCTACAGATGCAGATGTTGTTATAATCTCTGAAACTTGGTTAACTAAATCTATTACTAATGAAGACATTAATATATATGGGTACAATGTATATCGTACTGATAGGCCAAAAAAAGGAGGCGGTGTAGCTATTTATGTCAAATCAAGATTTAATGCCTCGATTGTTCTGTCCCAATCGATATGTAAACAAATGGAGTTTTTGGCTTTGAATGTAGATATTGCTAATACTCTTTCGATAACCATTGTTGGGTGTTACAGGCCCCCATCTGCTTCAAAAGAGGCATTATCTTCACTAAAGCACCTTTTGGCTAAATTAAATTACACTGAACTACTAATGGCTGGAGATTTGAATTGGGACTGGCTAAATGCAACTTCTGGTGAATTTAAAGAATTTTGCGATTCAATTAATCTTACCCAGCTAGTCTATCTTCCTACCAGGCCAAATCTTAAATGCCCTGAAAAGTCCACATTAATTGATTTGGTTTTAATAAATGTACCTCATAAATTCTCTTCGCTTGGTGTCTTCTGTAATGACCTAAGTGATCACTGTGTTGTTGCTGTTTGTAGAAATGCTAAAATCCCAAAATGTAAGCCGCGCATAGTGTGTAAAAGGAATCTTAAACAATTCAATGAACAGGCTTTTCATCATGATTTGTCAGTAGTTAATTGGGAAAAAAATCGGATTATTACCAGATGTAGAGTTAGCCTGGACATATTTTAAGGAAAGCTTTATGGAAATTGTTAATAAACATGCCCCCTTACGGAAAGTTAGAATTAAAGGTCGAGAAAATCCCTGGTTTTCGCAGACACTCGCAGATAACATACACAAGCGTAATAGAGCATGGGACAAGGCGAGGCAAACAGATACTTCCACTGATTGGTCTGCTTTCAAACAGCTTAGAAATAAATGCACTTCTCTTATTAAAAAGGCCAAATCCGAATACTTTTTGTCTGTTACCACTGAGAATCTCAACGATCCACAGAAATTTTGGAAAGTAATCAAGTCCCTTTCTGTCAATAAAATGACTCAAACCTTTCCTAAATTTGTTGTAAAAGATTCAGTCTCAATTAATGATAAAACTGAAATTTTGAATTGCTTTAATGATCACTTTTTATCAGTGGGTTCCTTGTTTGATTCTGCAGAAACTTTTTTAACAAATTCTTGCCCAGAATTCTCTATGTTTTCTGGAGACCGTTTTAACTTTGTACCTTTTAGTGTTTATGAAGTGCATAAAGTTTTAAAGGCTTTGGATCACAGAAAACCTCCTGGTCCAAGCTGGCAGCGGATTATGTTGCAGAACCACTTTCAATTTTATTTAATTTGTCAATTAAAACCAAAGAAATTCCATCGGTTTGGAAATCAGCTTTTGTCTTGCCTTTATTGAAAGGAGGTGATCCATCGGTGTTGACTAATTATAGGCCAATATCAAATTTGTGTGTTTTATCCAAAATCATGGAATCGCTAGTTTGTGACCAATTGAAGGAGTTTTTGTACTCTAATGATATTGTCTCTAAATTTCAGTCAGGCTTCAGGAAAAAACACAGTACTAACACTGCCACTATGAAAGTGATAAATGATATTATTATGGCACTTGATAAGAAATTGTACTGTGCGTCACTCTTTATTGACCTCTCAAAAGCTTTTGACACGGTTGATCATGCTGTCCTAAAAAACAGACTGCTCAGCCTTGGATTGTCAGAACATGCAATAGCGTGGTTCTCAAATTATTTGAATAATAGAACCCAGTGCATTAAACTTGAAGGTCTTTGTTCTAAATTTGTTGTTGTCCACAAGGGGGTGCCACATGGCTCAGTTTTGGGTCCCCTTTTGTTTCTTTTATATATCAATGACTTGGGTCAAAATGTCTCAGACACAAATTTGCATTTTTATGCTGACGATACAGTTATTTACTGCTATGGATCATCTCTTACTCAGGCCATTGAAACCTTACAGAAAGCCTTTGTTGCTTTCCAGCATTCACTTATCCAGCTAAAATTAGTTCTCAATGCTGACAAGACTAAGCTAATGTTGTTTTCTAAGTCAAAGAATGTCCCAGAGCCTATTCCAGTGGCGTCCACCCTTGAAGGAAATGTCATAGAGATAGTTCATGAATATAAATACCTTGGTGTCTGGATAGATGACTCCTTTACCTTTAAACCACATATAGAGAGACTTGTAAAGAAACTGAGGCTGAAACTTTGTTTTTTTTTTTTTTCCGTAATAAACAGTGTTTTTCTTTTGCAGTAAAAAACGTCTTGTCACTGCAACCTTTTTATCTGTGTTAGATTATGGTGACATTCTGTATATGAACACTTCTTCTTCATGTCTTCTAATGTTGGACACGATGTATCATGCTTCCTTGAGGTTTATCACCAATTGTAGATATCTGACCCATCATTGTGACTTATACTTAAGAGTAAATTGGCCTTCTTTGGCCATTAGAAGACAGGGGCATTGGTACACTTTTATTTACAAAGCTATTCTTGGATTGTTGCCTCCTTATATTTGTACTTTGGTCACAAGGACAAATAGTGGTTCTTACTCCTTGCGTTCAAATGATCAGCTGCTGCTGTCTGTTCCCCTTGTCCGCACAGAGTTGGGTAAGAAAGCCTTTGTCCACTCTGCGCCTTTTTCATGGAACCTGTTACAGAAAGACTGGAAACTGACTGAATTGTTGTCTTTAAATGTTTTTAAAACTAAACTCAAAGGCCTACAGACTGCCTCAATAATGTGTAATTGTTTTGTGTAATTTTTAATCTTGTTTGTTTGTATGTATTTGTTTGGAAATATGCTGCCTCTTGGCCAGGACTCCCTTGAAAAAGAGGTTTTTAATCTCAATGGGATATTCCTGGTTAAATAAAGGTTAAATAAAATAAAAATAAAAACACATGGACAATCCTGGAGGTCAGGCACAAGTTGACAGGTTCCAGAGGTGCTATAAAAAGACCATAAAGTTAGCCATCCATAGCTGTGGAAAGAAGTGACACTAGGTTCAACACAGGGAATGTTTCACATATTATTCACATCGTCAAAGTAACCTTCACATTTTCCCCAAAACACAGTGTAACAGCATCACCAACTCATAACCTGTAAACACAGTTCTCTTCACACATAAACCCAGAAATCCTGTAGTAAAAAACATCAACCAGCTGTCCTGGTATAAATCACATGATCAAATCACATGAAGACTGTGATGCTGTAGAAAAGTTAGCGCTGCACAGGTGTATACACACTTTCTCACAGTCACCTCTGTGAACAACACAAGGTAGTGAATAACACCCCTGGTAGATGCGCAGACACAGAAAGTGGCATTTAAAAGGTTAAATCATCATGTAACCTCGAATGTTGTTGTTATCTTTCTGCTCCTGTAAAAAGAAACACACATAGATTCATCTGCACCTTTGTCAGGTGGGGGTTAACTTCGCACAGTGATGTCAGTCAGTCTGTCAGCTTCTGTCCGCTTTTACCAGTCAGTCAGTTTTATTTTCTCTCACTCATTCATTCATGCATTCATTCATTCTTTCTTTGCTGACAGTGGAAATTATTGTCGCATTTTCATTTCCACTTCTCAGCAAAATGACGTCATTTCAAAAAGAAAAGAAGAACTTTATATTGGATTATCTCACTTAATCCTTTTTTGGGTAGGGACCTATTTTCTAATTGTCCCATATAAGTGGCTTTCTCCAGAGCCCATTGTAATCTTTTGGAGAAACTCACTTGCAACAATTTTCTCGACGACGTGTCGTATAGCGCTTCTGTTCTAATCGTGCAGATCTACTCAAACAGAGATCATCAAACAAAACTTTCAGTGCACTGTGAAAGTATCAAAATAAAAAGGTCTCGTTAAGTCATGACACATGCTCCTCATCTCAGGAGGGTAAATCATACCATTAGCATGGTTTATCATACCATCATACTAATTGGCAGGCTCAACTTCACAACAAAAGAAAAATCATCAGCTAGATAAACTTCAAACCAACCATCAGCCGCACAACACACAACATAAGCCTCATATCTTATTAGCTATGAATTTTAATCCCCAGGACTGTACTTTTTACTCATTTAGGCCACAGATTTTATTTAGTTTTCCTTTTTTTCCCGTCATCATAAAACATGTGACATGTTGTCATGCATTTCACAAAAGAAGTTTGTTCTCATATATTCAGAGTTGTGTATCTGGGTGCAGGATTCACTCGCACATCACAACAGGAAACTCAGTGTTTTAGAGTCTCCACTCTAAAAAACTCCAACACATCCCATTCACTCGTGCTAGAATTCAATCACCTTTCATTAATCTAAGAACCATCAACTAATTTGCATATCAGCTATTAACCCACTAAGTTGACAGGACAACAAAAATGCATGTTCAAAATATTATCACAAAAATAGAATTTCCTTCATACAGTAAAATATTTTGTGCTGCATCAATCAGGCAGAAAGCATCTCCCAATTTACTATATTAACAACTAAATGTATTGTCTGATCACTGGTTGGTCAAACCAGAATCTTTTTTCCCACAAAAGTTAAACTGTTGTCCTGTAACCTAGAGAGTTAACTGTCAGCATTGGATAAATTCAGCATTTGATAACAAGCGTCTGTTAAATTTACACTATTTTAGCACTGATGAGAGATAACAAGCTGATTTTCATTGCATCTGTGTTTGTGTTATTAGGCAGGTTTAATCAATGTCTGTGGAGCTGCATCTCCAGCAGGGCATGTTCTTAAAGCTGTCTTTCCTACACACTTCTCTGCTATTAATTGATCATTTTGTAACCAATGTGCTATGAGTCCACTGATCTTTGCATCACACGAGGTGACTTGGACAAGATGATAAACAGACTCACTTGCTCAAGATACTGCCTAATCTTCATGAGTTCTCTTTTGTTTGTGTTAGTAGGGTTAATGCATGTTCTGCTTGTGTGTGTGATTTTGTATATGTTTCTTTTTGCAGTGTTTCAGATTCCTTAACAATTTTCCACTTAAGCAGCCAGTTTTCTTTTCCCCAGGTTTGCTAACCCAAATTTTGATTTCGTACATTAAACAACACCTTTCCTTGGTGTCCTTACTTACTCTCACTGTGTTGTCCTCTCCCACTTCAACAGTCCAACAGCCGGCAGTTCTTCTTCAGCTTTGTCCTGTGTCCCACTGTCTCTTCTTGCCATTTTCTCCAAAGGTGGCAAATGTCAAACTCCAACAGTCTCCTCAGTTCTCCCCAGACGTTCTTTTCACAAGCACGGTGAATTTGCAGCTCGTTGGAAACACAGTGTCATTCATCCAATCAGGATGATGGTTTGCTCTTCTTCTCCACTGCTGTTTGTCCACACTGCTGCTGCTTGCTGGGTCTCTTTGCTCAGGACTTTGCTGCTGTCTCTTTATCTGCCATGTTATTGCTCTTTGGAACTGGATTCCTTGTCTTCAGGGAGGAGTGAGAGCTCACTTGTGAGGATGAGGGACACATGGAGTTGTAAATAAGTTAGCCAGAAAATTGGCCTGAACATTTCCAATGATGTTAAACTATAACTTTATTCTGACTGCTGCATGTGGAAAATGATCCAGGTCTGCTTTTCATCTGAAAGTGACAAACTAAGACATTTCCATTATTATCATCACTGTGTAACCAACACACATCTCTCTCTGGTTTTTGAACTCTTCTTTCTTAAAAGCAGAAAATGAGATTGTAGTTGTTCTTGGCTGATAAACACAAAACCTTTTTCCTATAATTTTCCATCTACAATGTAGATTTTGTCTCTGTTTTACTCTTTTTTTTCTTTACACTAGCTGGTGACCTGCAGAATCACCACTCTCACAATTTGTGACAATTACATTTTCACAGCGCGCACACACACTGCGACGTCAGGCACATTCACACTCACTCTTTTCATCTGCATAAATAACCATATGGCTGATGATATGTGCCATGGTGATCCATAAGTATGATCACAAGTTTATTTAATTATTTTTCAACCCAACAAAGCAAATAAACAAAAACATGATGCTGATGCTATGAACACTCTACACACATGAGTCAAGATACAGGAAAACTGCTGCGCATCTGAAAGACGAAGCTGAACTCACGGATACGCTACATACTCGAAGTTATCATAGTTCTCTTCCCCTCTTTTGATGAGTTCTCAGCAGCTCCTGATCTGATAATGTGTAGCTTGCTCATCAGCTCAGAAGAGACAGCAACACAACTTCACATAGTGGTTGCGTGCTTTGCCCACAGTGGCAAAGACTTACATTTTCATATTCAACTCAGCTTCTCCATCATGTAGTTTTCAGCTGTTTCACACAGGGTTCAACATACTAGTTGTTTTCACAGGCGTACTCTATAGCTCAACAATGGCTCATAATAAGACGACAGTCTATCAAACAGGTCAAGTGCCTCTATGCAAGTCATTAGTTTAAATATTTACCTATTTTACTTCATCTCATATGTCATTGTACTGAATTTGAGCAACCTTAAGCTTAATGCAGATTACTGTTAACAACTGGTTAAAGTAATGGTCTGGAGCACAGGCTGTTGTCGATCAGGGAAATCTAAAGAATCATCTAAACATTTTGTGTCAGCAAAGGGTGGGGGAAAGCCATTCACCAGAGCATATCTTAACTGCTGCTAATGTGGGCTGGCCTTTTCCACATGCTCTTCAAGGCTGCTGTTTTCCTGAAAACTTAATCTGTTCCATTTATAAGCATGCAATTAACCGCACAGCTCAGGTCTGCGTGAAAAACCCATTTATAAGCGCGACCGTGCTCGTGAACCCGCGCAGCTAAGGAGCCGTCACCTTTTTAAAAAATACTGTGCGCTCCCAGGAGCGAAGTCCAGCATAAACGTCTGTCACGCTCGGACGCACTCTTGGTTGCTTAGGAACCAATGATAACAACAACAACCGTGTCCCAGACCACGCCTGCTCCACAGTCATTCACACAACAACAACAACAACACAAAATAGGCCTATAATTTTCCCCAGCCTGCGCGACCCCGCACGGCTTAGGCCCGCGTCAACCCGCGCGACCGCACTGATTTAGAGCCGTCGCTCTACTTTTATAAGCCTGCGTCTAATCGCACAGCTAAGGTTCGCGTGCACGCCGCGCGACCGTGCTCGCGTGAACCCGCGCAGCTACAGTAATCTCTTTAAGTCGTTCTCTTTGTACTTACTCGGTGTTGCTTAAGCGTGTAATATCAGCCCCGGATCCCGCCGATCGTCATTCGTCGAAGAGAGAAAACAGACAGCTAATCCACTGGCCCCGATGACAAATTCTCACATTTCGGTGACGTCAGGTTCTCTCCTGGTGAATGCCGACTCCAGGGATCCGGCTCGGAGGACCACCAATGATAGGTTTGTAGCTTGAACCTATCCGCTGGAACGTTGAAGGCAATGTAATTACACAACAAAGTAAGACCCGAGTAGGCAACATTCTTTATGTTTCACGTGTACGGGAGAGAACTGGAAAGGCGCGTTCCTTCGCTTGACCCCAGTTGCTCTCTCCGCTCTCCAGTAACACTGCTCTTTTATTGTGGTTACATGAATATCCATAGGTTCATTAACATATGCCCCCCTCCCCCCTCCGCGTGTGCACATGTGCAAACACATCCTCCAACAATACCCACCCATATTTTGCTCCATTGCGGTTTATTTCACATCTCAAACATTTAGTAAACAATTAAGCAAATACAAGTAATCTACAATAAATGACAGGTAGTAAGAAAGTAACTACTAACTCTTTTATGCTACCTCTGCACCTACACAGGTATTTTTGAAAACGCAGCTGTTTCATCCACACGTAAACAGCATTTCGAATCACCAAAAACGATGGTTTTTTACAAGCTAACATCTCAAAATGTCAGAAACAGTTACTCATTACAAGTGTTTGTGAACTAAAAATCATGAATGTGGGATACTGTTTGTGATTTGAACAGCCCAGCGCTGCTCCCGACAAAGGGAAAACCAATTTCAATTCAATGCAGGGAGGCCTACCTTGGCCCATGTGCAGGTGAAACCAAAGGGCAGATGATCAGGTATGTGACAAATACAATTTGAATTTGAATCAAAATACATTCCAAGGGCGAGATTTTGTTTTTACATTGGTGGGGACGGACGAATCAACTCACACAACCCTGCCCTGTTTCTTTTTTCCCCTTTTTGTCTTTTTGTTTCTGATTAAAAGAAAGTTCATAGTTTTATAAGTATGTGAATTATATAATGTTAATTTACTATTAAACAAATGACTAAGTATTTTAGACTTTAGTTTACTTCAGCCATATTCCCTATAAATCAAGTATCATACAAAAATAAAAATAGCTTTAAATACACTCATGACAATAAAAGAATATGACTTTAAGGACTTAAAAGATTTGTGCAAACTGCACTACAAGGTGGAATATTTGCAAAATTTTTACTACCTCATGATATTTTGCCCAAAAATCAACCCTATAAATATTTTAGTGCCATTAGGATAAAATTTAAACTTTTTAACCTACATTTTAACATTAGACATATAATTTTAACAGCCTCAAAAAACTAATATCCGGGCTGTTTTAACCCCTGCCTTTTTCTCTGCCGTTTCAATCAAAATTAGAATTGCTAGTCTGAGATGAAAACCAGTGCTGCCTTTTGTGCAGTTATTTTCCCAAACACGATTCAGGGTTACATAAAATTTTTTTAGACTGATGGGGGCCAAACCCAAAGCATAGCCTGTAACGTTGTTATGATGGACACATTTCATGAGTGAATTATTTTAAGTGAGTTATAGGTTTTTTTTAAAAATACTGTGGCGAGCTCAGACAGGGAAGGAGAAAAGGGTTTCCCGGGAGCACAGGCTTTTTTTTTCCTTGGCCAGAACACTGCCGCTCCCTCACTGCTCTGTGGGGGAACCACAAAAAGAAAAGAAGGTGCTCCTATGGAAAAACAGTTGCGGCCAAAAGCGCGCCCCTTGTCACCATAACAACATGACAACAAACACATAACTGTAATAACAGAACAAACCCCGAACGCCCGCCACATGCCCCCCCCCTAAGGGGTCAGTCGTCCCCACAATCCCATTACCCAACACAAAATCTTGCAAATGTACATGTGTTTTTTCCTTCCGGGGGCAGGCCGATTTTGACCAGCAGGGGAAAAAGTCACTTGGATGAGAACCTGGGGTGCCACCAGCATCCCCTGCCCCCGCGGCTGCGGGAGCGGGCGGGCGGGGGGGGTGGGGCCTCTCCCGTGTAAGCAATTACCGCCCACATGCGGACCGGACACCACTTCTGTTTTGCCACCCACGGCTTCCCGGGCCCCTTTCCAGTGACCGCCCGCCCGAGGAACCCCCTTTTCAAATTTTAGAAAAACCCAAACCTTGTCACCAGGCATGATCCCCCGGCACCCGGGTCAAGGGGGCCGAGGGGGAGCTGCGGGGGATCCTTGCCCTGTTCAGGGGCCTGCCCTGTTCCCGGGGCCTGCCATCTCCGGACAGGAGGCCGTCGTGGGGGTTTCCGTTTTGTATGGGGGGGGGTAGGCCTTCACTTCGGGGCCCCGTCCCGACACCCCCGTCCAGCCTGGGCGTCGTGGTGCCTCCAGCCAGGCCCCCACCTAAACCAAACGTCGCATCAGCCTCCTGCTCCTGCTTCAGCTGCTGCATGGTCAATGAGAGCCATCCCCTCAGTTGGCTGTGGCCCGAGCAGTAGCCAGCCCGTGCCTCCTGGGCCCGTCCCGTTTCGAGAGGGGCAGCGGGCGGGCGCAGACAGATGGGTTGACCAGAGCCCGTCTGCCTGCAGTTCCCCTTTTCCCGCTTTTGCCCGCACTGGAGGGCCAGAGTCTCTGTACCAAGAGTGAAGCAAGTTTTGCGGTGTGAACGCGGGCCCCCCCAGGGGTCAGCAGATCAAGGCTATGATGCACTATCTTGGATGTCAGCAAGCCAGAAGTCGTGCACCCTGACTGCTGGCAGGTGCGATGTGACCACAAGCTCGGCCCCTTTTAGCCTCAAGGAGCGCCTCACGCAGAGTCTGAGGCAGTCAGCTGCCCCCGCTCTGATCAGTGGAGGGTCTGGACCATGCTGCTTGACGGGGCTAGGTCAGGGAGTACCTGCAGTGCATCTCCTTCCAATGCTATCGCTAGGGTGAGCAGCCTCTTCCCCGCTCCAGCTATTATGCCTCTGGTAGCGATTGTGAGAGGTTAATTTATAAAACGAGGACTCCAGTAGAGAACGAATTTAAATCCCATTGCTGCAGAAGCTACCAAAATACATGCAAGGGACTATCTCGGTTGCTTTTGCAAAATGTCATGCTCTGTGAAAAAAACCCGCAAGTCAATCATGGCTTATGAGGAACGTGAGTGCAAGTTGATGTTTTTTCACCAATCAACGTTTTATCTCACTGTTTCCCTTTCTGTGGAAAGACTTGTGCACATTCATAAAGAGCAAAAAGAGAAAGGAATCAGCAAAAGTTTGCACAGCATTAAAGATAAAGATGAATTGATTGAACTTGTTTTTAAAAATTAAATTGTGATTAATTTTGAATCCATTTTTTAAGTGACTTTGACTGAGACTGAAAATGTGAATATTCCCTTTTCAATTACTTATAATTTTACTGTCTTATTTTCCAATCATTTGCAAATTTTACAGACAACACAGTTATTACATTCTTTAAAATGATATTTTTGTTTTTTCACCCTTTTTTTGGTTCAATCCTTCTGAAATGGGATTTGTGGTTGAGTACACTGCTGTGATAGCCCCCTTTCCATGGCCTTT
>JAQSNX010007475.1:0-18978 GCA_029532605.1 Oreochromis grahami | reverse complement strand
AAACAAACCAAAACCCAGCAATAAACAACTTAAACATAAACAATCACAAAGAAAGAACAATACAGTATCCACATCTGAACCAAAGAGTAAAACAGTGAAATGTGGATTATTAAATATTAGGTCTCTCTCCTCCAAGTCTCTGTTAGTACATGACTTAATAATTGATCAACAAATCGATTTACTCTGCCTTACAGAAACCTGGTTGCAGCTGGATGATTATGTTAGTTTAAATGAATCAACACCCCCCGAGTCATTCTAACTACCAGAAATCTCGAAGCACAGGCCGAGGGGGCGGTGTGGCAGCAATTTTTCACACCAGCCTATTAATCAACCAAAGACCCAGACAGACTTTTAATTCATTTGAAAGCCTGATGCTTAGCCTCGTCCACCCCAACTGTAAAACTCAGAAACCAGTCTTACTTGTTATCATCTATCGTCCACCTGGGCCTTACACAGAGTTTCTCTCTGATTTCTCAGACTTTTTATCTGATTTAGTGCTCAGCTCAGATAAAATAATTATTGTGGGCGATTTTAACATCCATGTAGATGCTAAAAATGACAGCCTCAACATGGCATTTAATCTGTTATTAGACTCAATTGGCTTCTCTCAAAATGTAAAAGAACCCACCCACCACTTTAATCACACTCTAGATCTTGTTTTAACGTATGGCATAGAAACTGAACATTTAACAGTGTTTCCTGAAAACCCTCTGCTGTCTGATCATTTCCTGATAACATTTACATTTACAATAATTGATTACACAGCAGTGGAGAGTAGACTTTATCAAAGTAGATGTCTTTCTGAAAGTGCTGTAACTAAGTTTAAGAATATAATCCACCCACTGTTATCATCTTCAATGCCCTGTACCAACATAGAGCAGAGCAGCTATCTGAACGCTACTCCAACAGAGGTCGATTATCTTGTTACCGTAATAATTTTACCTCCTCACTACGTACGACTCTGGATACTGTAGCTCCTGTGAAAACTAAGGCCTCAAATCCAAAGTCCCTGACTCCGTGGTATAATTCTCAAACACGTAGCCTAAAGCAGATAACTCGTAAGCTGGAGAGGAAATGGCGTGTCACAAATTTAGAGGATCATCATTTAGCCTGGAGAAATAGTTTGCTGCTTTATAAGAAAGCCCTCCGCAAAGCCAGAACATCTTACTATTCGTCACTGATTGAAGAAAATAAGAACAACCCCAGGTTTCTCTTCAGCACTGTAGCCAGGCTGACAAAAAGTCAGAGCTCTACTGAGCCAACCATCCCTTTAACGTTAACTAGTAATGACTTCATGAACTTCTTCACAAATAAAATTTTTATCATTAGAGAAAAAATTACCAATAATCATCCCACAGATGTAACATTATCTACAGCTACTTTTAGTACCATCGATGTTAAGTTAGACTCTTTTTCTCCAATTGATCTTTCTGAGTTAACTTCAATAATTAATTCCTCCAAACCATCAACGTGTCTTTTAGACCCCATTCCTACTAAACTGCTCAAAGAAGTCCTGCCATTAATTAATGCTTCAATCTTAAATATGATCAACCTATCTCTAATAATTGGCTATGTACCACAGGCCTTCAAGGTGGCTGTAGTTAAACCTTTACTTAAAAAGCCATCTCTAGACCCAGCTGTCTTAGCTAATTATAGGCCAATCTCCAACCTTCCTTTCATATCAAACATCCTTGAAAGAGTAGTTGTCAAACAGCTAACTGATCATCTGCAGAGGAATGGCTTATTTGAAGCGTTTCAGTCAGGTTTCAGAGCTCATCACAGCACAGAAACAGCTTTAGTGAAGGTTACAAATGATCTTCTTATGGCCTCTGACAGTGGACTCATCTCTGTGCTTGTCCTGCTAGACCTCAGTGCTGCGTTCGATACTGTTGACCATAATATCCTATTAGAGCAATTAGAACATGCTGTAGGTATTACAGGTACTGCACTGCAGTGGTTTGTATCATATCTATCTAATAGACTCCAATTTGTGCATGTAAATGGAGAGTCCTCTTCACACACTAAGGTCAATTATGGTGTTCCACAGGGTTCAGTGCTAGGACCAATTCTATTTACATTATACATGCTTCCCTTAGGCAGCATCATTAGAAGACATAGCATAAATTTTCACTGCTATGCAGATGACACGCAGCTCTATCTGTCCATGAAGCCAGGTAACACACACCAATTAGTTAAACTGCAGGAATGTCTTAAAGACATAAAGACCTGGATGGCCGCTAACTTTCTGCTTCTTAATTCAGATCAAACTGAGGTTATTGTACTCGGCCCTGAAAATCTTAGAAATATGGTATCTAAGAAGATTCTTACTCTGGATGGCATTACCTTGGCCTCCAGTAATGTGAGGAACCTTGGAGTCATTTTTGACCAGGACATGTCCTTCAATGCACATATTAAACAAATATGTAAGACTGCTTTCTTCCATTTGCGCAACATCTCTAAAATTAGAAATATCCTGTCTCAGAGTGACGCTGAAAAACTAGTTCATGCATTTATTACTTCCAGGCTGGACTACTGTAATTCTTTATTATCAGGATGTCCTAAAAACTCGCTGAAAAGCCTTCAGCTAATCCAAAATGCTGCAGCAAGAGTCCTGACAGGGACTAGAAAGAGAGAGCATATTTCTCCTGTTTTGGCTTCCCTTCATTGGCTTCCTGTTAAATCCAGAATTGAATTCAAAATCCTGCTCCTCACATACAAGGTCTTAAATAATCAGGACCCATCTTATCTTAATGACCTTGTAGTACCATATCACCCTATTAGAGCACTTCGCTCTCGCTCTGCAGGCCTACTTGTTGTTCCTAGAGTATTTAAAAGTAGAATGGGAGGCAGAGCCTTCAGTTTTCAGGCCCCTCTTCTGTGGAACCAGCTTCCAGTTTGGATTCGGGAGACAGACACTATCTCTACTTTCAAGATTAGGCTTAAAACTTTCCTTTTTGCTAAAGCATATAGTTAGGGCTGGACCAGGTGACCCTGAATCCTCCCTTAGTTATGCTGCAATAGATGTAGGCTGCCGGGGATTCCCATGATGCATTGAGTTTTTCCCTTCCAGTCACCTTTCTCACTCACTATGTGCTAACAGACCTCTCTGCATCGAATCATATCTGTTATTAATCTCTGTCTCTCTTCCACAGCATGTCTTTATCCTGTTTTCCTTCTTTCACCCCAACCGGTCGCAGCAGATGGCCGCCCCTCCCTGAGCCTGGTTCTGCCGGAGGTTTCTTCCTGTTAAAAGGGAGTTTTTCCTTCCCACTGTCGCCAAAGTGCTTGCTCATAGGGGGTCATATGATTGTTGGGTTTTTCTCTGTATTTATTATTGTGCTATCTACTGTACAATATAAAGCGCCTTGAGGCGACTTTTGTTGTGATTTGGCGCTATATAAATAAAATTGAATTGAATTGAAAAAAATTCTGCACTCCCTGTACATGCAGCTTACAGACAGCAGTGTAACATGACAGCTGTCTGTAGGCTGTTAACCTAAAAATAAATGTGCTGCCATCTGCTGTGAAGTAACTTAAATATGTCACACAAGGACAACCTTTGGATAACCAAGCCTGCTACACCAAATCTGAAACCATTTCTTGGCCCAGTCTGATCTGCCAACTATTGCTGACAACTGGTGCCCGTTTGAACACTTATTAGACAAACAAAGCGACTGGACTGTTTAAATTGTACAGTTTCATTAAAATCTATCTATTCCATTTCAGATGCTAATAAGTTCTCAGAAAAAGTTCAGGTACCTGCTGTTGATGGTTGCTTCCGGGTCTCCACACAGATGGTGTACAGGGAGAGGATTGCCACGTCCAACATGTTTCCCTCAGAGGACAGCATCAAGTACTATGGTGAGGTTATGCAGGAAGATCCCCAAGCTAAGGATCCACAGCAGCTTTCTGGCAGCAGACCCACTTGCTTGCCAACTAACCAATCATGTCCTGTAACTCAATCGAGTTTCTCCCGTCCTCATTTTAAAACGCCATCATTACGTTTTTGAGAGTCATTGAATTGCATTTAATTTGACTGATTTAAAGCACTTATGGAGAGAATGTATTAACCTGTGTGTAATTTCTTTAATTCCTGCTGATAGTGTCCACTTAGAAACTAGTTAATGGAATTCTGCAAATGCACTTATGGCACCTGAGCTCCAACAAATATAATGAAGGTGGCATTATCTGGAGTCTCCCCATATTCCTCGGGAACGATGGAATTTAAAAAAAAAAAAAGAGAGACTCCAAAGAATGTTCTGGAATCTGTGAGTCTACAGAAAAACATCGTGGTACCTGGTAGTTCTGTGAGGTGACTGGTGGGGGTGGTGGAGGGACTTCAGGCTGCCGTTGAGGGTAGCCATAGTCGGTGGCCGCGTGGGTTGGCTGGTATCCTCCATAAGCTGCAGCAGTGGCAGCAGCTGCCACCGCAACAGGAGCAGGCCTAGCTACTGCAACTGTGGCTGCAGCAGGGGCGTAAGCTGCTGCCACAGTGTGTGCTGCCACTGGTGCTTGATGAACTGTGTAACTGGCCACTGTGGTTGGATGGGTGTATGCTACCCCGGCTGCTGGCTGCTGGCTGGGAGACAAAGGGAAACATGAAGGTTATTTCAACAGTCTAACTGAGAAATGCCTTGGCACATGTTAAAAGATCTTTTTCAGACTCCAGTGTCTCCAAAGCTGTACAGCTATCCCCAGACTCTCATGAAAATTTGCATATTAATGATCAACACACTGGTCTCACAGCCCACCGTTTCCCCAGTGGTGCAAGTTTCAGTCATTGTGCAAATATCCTGTTTATAAGGCTGGAAACCTGCTGAGACTGAAGTAGTCACCTGATGATGATACAACCTTTCTCCCACTGAAACATCCAGGTGAACGACTTCTGGGGATTTCCCTACCTGGATTACTGAGCATGCACCAAGACTTTACAGCTATACTAACTACCAAAGCATGTATGGAGATTCTTTTTACCCTGCTGAGATGATGCCAACCTGATTACATTTAAAATCTGCTTTTTTTTTTTTCAAATCCTACAACTAATGGGAATCAGAGGTCCCTTAAATTATCATCTGAATAGTGCAGTATAGACTACTATTAATAAATACCATGCATTATTTGGCATATAAAAACTCTTGGTTGATTTATTTAAATGTGCATGACAGTTATGGTGCAACTGCAGAACTCTGATAGGCCAGAATCTGACGTGTTCTTCTGTACAGGTCAGCTGTAAGACAGATATCAGGTTTACTTTGTGGACTAATTTGAAATAAAGCAGCTCTCCTCCAGATAAATTCAATTGTATTTATATAACGCCAAATCACAACAACAGTTGTCTCAAGGTGCTTTTTGCTGTAAAGAAGGAGTGTCCGTGATCCAACACAGCTGATTTAAATGGCTAAGTGACCTCCTCAACATGTCTTGAAGGTCTTCAGAGGCTTGGTAATGAACTAATCATTTGATTGAGGTCTGTTGACCCAGGGGTGAGATGTAAAACCTGCAGGCCTGGAGTAAGGCCACCCCTGCTGTAAGATAAAGACCCTGCAATAATACAAAGTAGGGCTGCTACAAACGATTATTTTGATAGTCGACTAGTCACCAATTATTTTTGCGATTAGTCGACTAATCAGATCATGCATCCATTGGACGTAAAACATACAGCTTACTACTCTCATATAACTTGAAGTGTTTAAGGTATGTGCTAACTTAAAAATAAAGAGCCAGTGATAGTTTATTAAACTTTTACTGAAATTTGCAGATTGTCTCGGTGGAGTTTAATAAACTCGGCCGTCTGCTCCTTGCCATCTAAAATATAACAGGACACCGAAGTATATTCTCGAGCATCTCACACTTCTGATAATCAGCTGTCTGCTTGACTTTTATTCAGCTGTGTAAAAACTATAACTTTAATCTCAGCCAAACCGATTTACTGAGGAACAAATAATACTGAAAAAAGCCAAACAACAACGTTTTTAGGTTATCCAAATGACTTAAATATCATGTTTAACTTGAGTAGTGAATACCGCGGGGGGTTTGAAAACTATGTGCGGGGAGTTCACGGTTATCACCCCGGCTAGCTATCGAGCTGGTGGGTAACAGACGTCTCCGAAAACGTTGGCACACTTTTGCAAATGTGTGACGTCTTCATAAACCGAGCAGATATTTAAAGTTTACACAGCTACATTTTCGCCTGAAAATATGTTAAAAGTTTATTTTGTGACCCAGAAAGAGTAATAAGAGTAATATTAAAACTAAGTAGATGCCGCCATTGTTGAAACTGCAATTGGCTGGGCCGCCCTATCAAATCAAAATTTATTTCTATAGCACATAATGATACAAAGTTGACCAAAGTGCTTCACAGTTGGTCAGAGCAACAGCATAAGACAGAATAAAAAGAAACAGTTACAAGGCGGGCGGGAAACCTATGAATTCTGGGATAGCTTGGGTCACGAAGGATACACCCGACCCATCCTTCAAATCTGGGGAAATGAAGGGTACATTTGTTGGAGTCTTCGAATTTGGACAGTCTTCATCGCGTTGCTGTAACGTAATTTGTCCACAAATGCGGCCTCCGAAGGATGCGGCCCCTAAATTTGGACACAGCTACGATACCGGACGCTGCTTTTTCTGCTGCTTCTTCAGGGTTTAACAGCAGCTGGCATCCTTGTACATGCAGTGCTGCAATCTTCTGTTTCAGTCCGTTATTACACTCTTAAATCCTACTACTTATTCCTGCGTCTTTTGGGATCGTACAAAGCTTCAAACAACGTTCTTTAGGTTTAGGGTTAGGGCGTGCCGAGAGAGAAAGCCATCACAAGGACTAAAGGCGCCGTTGCAGATCAATAAGATGCTGAGAGTGAAAGGAAATGGAGACGGGGCCAACAAATAGGGTTACTGTATAAGTTTCCAAGAATCCTTTGCCAAGTCACATAAAAACATTGTTAATGTGGATTCATCACACAAAACAGGATACTGACAGGATTCAGAGTCCAGCGCTCCCCAAGCAGTTTGATTTGAACAAAGCCATTTTTAAGCACAGTGGTTAGCACTGCTGTTTCACCGTCAGCTGGGTCTGCGTTGGCATGCATCATCATTTGGAGTTTGTTCTGCCTGCACCTGTGTACTCTGTGCGGGTTCTCCAGCTTCCATTAACTTTGTGTTAGTGTGATTTTAGGTATTTATATGGTGACACCAACACAATCTTTGTCATAGTCAAGGAGAGCAACACAATCCAATCTGAGGACAATGTCAAACATCAGTGATATAGTTCATTTCAGGGCCTGACTATCTGTTTACTCCATATTAAATAATGCAAAGTAGTGAGAATGTTGTAATGGGTTAGGTTGGATCCAAAGCTCCCGCCTTTTTTGTTCAGAAATAAAAAAAATGAATCAGACAAACAGCTGACGTCATGTTGCTGACCATAGCTTCCACCACAGCAGCTGCACCACCACCATTTCACCGTAAGTGTTCAAAATTAAAATGTCAAAGGTAGAAAATACAAGGTACAATCAAAGAAACCATTTAACAGGCATGTGGGACATTTTAGTAGTTTGAACAGGAAAAGCCAGTTTGCAAACTTTCCAACTTTTCCAAAGTCCTGAAACTTCACGGCGACATTCGGCGAGCAAGCGGAGCTCCTTCGGTTTATGTTTGAAGAATAAGAAAAAAGTAAAAGTATATGAACACTTCACTAGAACAGGGCCGAGGCTGTTGGTATGCACCCCCCCCCCCCCTCTTTTTTGTTAACATAATGGTAGATTAAAGTCAGCCAATTCATACAAAACTAGGAGGTGGCTTGCTCGTGCTTCAGAGGCCTGAGTTAGTGATTGAATCCATACCATTATGCTCGGGGTGAGCACTGAAACTCCACATTTAGGCCATAAAGCGTTCTCTTTTTAAAAGAGGTTTTTTGACTGCAGCTGAATTTGGACCAAGCCCTGTTCCCTTTGCTCTGACACCGACCGCCATCCCAGCACACACACTTACCTGTGAGAGCAGGTGCTGCTCAGCAACAACATCATCATAGTAATAAATATTACTATAATCCTGCACTCTCCCATGAGATGTATGTTTTGGGTTTATCGTAACTTGTGGCCTGTGAGCATCGTGGACTCGGATCTGTAGTGTGTTCAGAACACGCACACAGTGGGCTGGATGTTCAGCCGTGCAGTGACACTACAGGCACCGGGTTACATTTTCCTACCAAATAACTATTTCAGTTCATCCTTATAATAAAGTCTAATAATGTCACACATAAGGGGAATGTCCCGTGTTTGGATGCCCAACCCCCCCACGAGTCTCCCATGTGTTCGTGAGGCCGGCCTTGGTCTGGAATAGATCGGCAGTGCTTCCCGTTTATTTCCGTAGTTTTCCGTCGGAACTCCGGAGGAGGTCCAACCGCAGCACCGGTGTTCTGACAAAAGGTCCTACCTATCAAGCTGTCCTACTTGTTGTTACTGCGCATGCGCACAATTCAAAACGGCCATATTTCCGGTTTAAATAGTACACGCCTATTATTTCATCCTACCCCGATCTCGTGCCGATCCCGTTGCTTTTGTGCCGATCTCGTTGCTTCGAAAAAAGGTTTGTATTAAAAGTTTTACTTCTTTATTACAGATGATAATTGTTTACCTTAAGCTGCTCAATCGAAGTCATATTCCGTGTTTATTTGGTGCTTTTAAAAAATTTTTTTAGTCCTCCTGCAGTTACTGGACACCACTCGCCATTGTTATGTTGAATAAACGCTCCGTTGTTATGTCTGTGAAGGTTCTCAGTCATCCAGGTCATCGTAGTCAAAGAAGTTTGCAAAGAAAAGCGTCTGGACTTCTTTGAGTTGCTTGAAGACGTTTCACCTCTCATGCGAGAAGCTTCTTCAGTTCTAAGGTCAAATGGCCGAGAGTCCCAGATTTAAACCCAGTGGGAGTATCCCCCCAATGAGGGACAAAGGACCCCCTGGTGATCCTCTAATCACATGAGCCAAGGTGTGAAAGCGGGTGTGGGACCTAATCAGCCAGGGTTTCGGGTGAGCTCATTGTGAAACCTGGCCCCACCCTATCATGTGATTTCCTGAGGTCAGATGGCCCAGGATGTGAGTGGGCGTTAAGGCATCTGGGGAGGGAACTCAAAACTGGATTATAGATGGCAGACAGTTGGTGTCGTAAACCACCGCCTCGGTTTTTGAGGGAACTCAAAACTGGATTATAGATGGCAGACAGTTGGTGTCGTAAACCACCGCCTCGGTTTACGACACCAACTGTCTGCCATCTATAATCCAGTTTTGAGTTCCCTCCCCAGACGCCTTAACGCCCACTCACATCCTGGGCCATCTGACCTCAGGAATTCACATGACAAGGTGGGGCCAGGTTTCACAATGAGCTCACCCGAAACCCTGGCTGATTAGGTCCCACACCCGCTTTCACACCTTGGCGCATGTGATTAGAGGATCACCAGGGGGTCCTTTGTCCCTCATTGGGGGGGATACTCCCACTGGGTTTAAATCTGGGACTCTCGGCCATTTGACCTTAGAACTGAAGAAGCTTCTCGGATGAGAGGTGAAACGTCTTCAAGCAACTTAAAGAAGTCCAGACGCTTTTCTTTGCAAACTCCTTTGGCTCCGTTGTTATGTCGAAGAAAGTACTTTTGCACCACATACTTGTTAATTGCGTGATAACGTTGTGTAGTTTTTTTATTTACTGTATGGATTCCGAAGCCATGTTGAAATTGTCCGATTTTCTCCTTAGTTATGGAGAACAAATACGAGGAACTGCTCATGTTTCTGTCTGTTGGGTCCTACCCATCTGAATACGATAAGTCCCAGAGGCAAACTGCCGCAAAATTCAGGCTGAAGGGTCAGTATTGTAATGTAAATAACTAAATGTAATTATTGGTTAAATACATGTTATAATTATTTTACATTTTTTAAATATAGGCGGAGTGCTCTTGTTTGGAAACAGGAGAGTGATAAAAACAAAAGAAGCAGCCATGGGACTATTTCAAGAGTTTCATTCAAGTCCCATCGGTGGACACACTGGTGTACTCAAGACTCGAACTGCAATGTGTTCCAGATTTTACTGGTATGGAATGTCAGTTGACATTGTTAATTGGGTATGTATTTTTAAAGTTGTCATTTATATATAGTATGTTAATAGTGCACCAATAGAATGCATAGTTATCCTGAAGACCCATGCCAGATTGATGTACAGTAATTAACACTGTATCGCCACTTGATCAAGTATTTTTATAGAACATTAGCAATTTTGTTGTTTAATTAATTGCGATTGTTGGATAATATAAAGATCATTCAATATGTTTAAGGTCCTGGCTTGTAACCAGTGTCAAAAAATGGGAAAACCATTGGCTGCTGTGCAACCACTGCAGTGTATAAAGGTAAATATCAGTAGCATTTTAGTAGAAAATAGTAATGTTATCATGTACATTATATATTAATGTGATTCTTTTATCACTGACAGGTGTCACGTGTCTGGGAGCTAATCGGAATAGATCTAACTGGACCTCTTCCAAAAACGTCTAGTGGCTTCCAGTACATTATGACTGCAGCAGACCATTTTTCAAAATGGGTTGAGGCTTTTCCATTAAAAAGCAAAAGTGCTACTGAGGTAGCTCATCAGTTGTGCTCAATCATATATAGACATGGCTGCCCAAAACGAATTTTACCCGACCAAGGACGGGAATTTGTTAACGAGGTAAGTGTTGAGTTTACTTTTCCATACCTCTGTAGGTAAATACTTGGCCACAGTGTGCCAAGTAGCTGCCAGGCCAAAGGTTTTGTGTGATTGTTTTTAAAAAACAATTTTCTTTTTTCTTTGAAGCTCAACTCAAGACTTTGCAGCTTAATGAAAATAGATGGAAGTGTCACAGCAGCGTATCACCCTCAGACAAATGGCCTCGACGAAAAGACAAATGACAACATAAAAAGGTACGTTTTATTTGTATGTAACATTTCATTTGCTTTTAAGACACTGTCACTATTGTGGTTTTTTTATGTCCACATGTAGAGCCCTGAGAAAATCAGTCAACAGAATGACTGGGATGTGTATCTGGATGCTACACTGTTTTCTCTGAGGTCCAAGGTCCACACAACAACCAAATACACACCATTCTGTTTAATGTATGGGAGAGAAGCTACGGATCCTTCTGAAGTTCCTGTCGAAGTCCCAGTAAGTGTTATTAAGGAATTTTATTTATGCAACAACTATGATAATGCATAAATTAAATGTCATCTTAATTGGAAATTATGCATATTGATATTGGCTGCAGCTTTAATCTTCTCTGCTTAACTTAACTATATGCAAGATACATTTAAAAGATAAAGTAAGTGACTAGTTACTTCTTTATGTTTGTTTCTTTATGTAAAGTAATAAATGTTGAGGAGACCTTTAAGTATAATGTGTTCACCTATGGAAATGTATCAAGAGGAAAAAGTGACTATACAAAAAATGATAGGAGTCCATCTTTGTGGCTTTCTGTGCTCAAAGCTTTATAATAGTATATTTACTTTTAAACATGAGTTATTATAGCTAGAATTTTCAGTTCATGTTTCACATGCATTATTTGCCTTTATGATTTTAATTGTAATTTAAAATGTGAAAACTTTAGTTGTCCTCCATATTTCTCCCTGAGGAGTCGAGTTACGGTGACTTTGTATCTTCTACAAGAGACGCACAAGAGCAAGTTAAAAAAACTGTTGAGGAAAATATGGCAAAGTCCCAAGACTTACAAAAGGAAGCCTATGCCAGACGAGTCCAGAAGAAGTACAGAAAGCTTGTGTACAGCGTTGGAGATGAAGTTCTTCTCTTGAACATGAGGAAATGTGGAAGGAAGGGAGGAAGGTTTGCTCCAGATTTTTCAGGACCCTACACCATTCAAGACATCGCTGGCAAATGTGTGAGATTAAAAAACACGGAAGGAGCAACTTTAAAAAATCACTACAGCATTGACCATATCAAGCCGTACAGAAGAAGCCACCATGTAAATGTCAGTGACAATGAAAAATACCCAACTCACAGTCAGACAGTGAACAGCAGCACAGACCTGCCCCCCTGCCATCCTCCTGCTGACCCTCAGTGCCAGCAAAGTCCAGAGGATACCAGACCCTCTATTATTCATTATGCACCCAAAACGGCTGACAAAAGTTGTTGCTCCCACAAGGAGTTTATTTCTGTTCCAGGATCAGAAACGCGTGAACAAGAACTTCCCTCCCCGAAACAAAGCTTAGAAAGTGAAGGTGGCATAGTGAACAACTCTTTTTGACCCGTTGGTCATTTGTTGCCAGTTTGGCGTTGCAACTTGATTGACCGTTGCATGACTTTGTTTGCATTTTGCAGTCTTCAACTCATATTGGATGTAAAGAAACATGCAACATGCACTGAGCTTGTGGAAGTCTGGAAATGGATCTGCCTGTCAGTAATTTTCTCTTTTGCCCACCCGCTGCACCTTTCGTATTTCTCTGCGTGAAAATGCATGTTTATTGTGTTGACTTTTCCTGTTGTGGCCCGTTGGCCTTTACCCGGCGTTTCCACTAAAAATCTCATGAATGCCTGAGCTAACTTATCATATTTTTCTTTCAGTAAAGAGGCTATGGGCTGCAAAGGATACTGGGCGCTTGGAATCAGTTGTTGGACCATACAAGTTATTTGATTCCTCTTTTCGAACACTGCAGGGGTCACGGTGGCTTTCTGATGAGGTAAGAGAACTTATCATTATTGACTCTGATTTTGAAGTGCTCTCCTTCTGAAGCATTTGCAGTGCAGAGACCATTAATAGTTTAAACTGTGCGGGTAGGTGGGGGGGTTTATATAGCAAAACTCTGATAAGGTTTCACCCATTCACTTCCATAGAAAAGATTGTTATCAACCACAACACAGATGTTGTGACATCTGTGACATCATAATAACCAGTTCCAGTATATGCAGAAAGAACTACTGTTGAGTAGTTGCAAGCTCGTTGTTTTCTGGGCAGTTCAGATGCCTCACCAAGGTAAGTTGAAAGTTCAGAAGTGGTCCAAAAAGTTGAGTCATTTCTATTTCTGAGGACAGAGTTCGGTTCCTTTAAACAAGACTATATTTGAAAACACCCTGAGACGCAGGGTGCCTCAGTAAATCGAAATGACTCTGCACTTCCAATCCCACAGATGAAGTTCCCAGTTGAAGACATGTGGCTGTGCCCTGTGAACTTTGGTACACACTGGATTCTTGTGGTATGTGTTCATTTAGTTATTAATTTGCGTAATTTGTTGTAAAGCAGTTTCTTGCTCAAAGTGTTATTCTTAAATAGGTTTTCAGTGGCAAAAGCTATTGTAATTTTTAATTTATTAACTTTTTCTTTAGATTGTCAACATTTCTGCACAGAAAATACTGCTCATAGACCCCATGGGGACTGAAGGTGTTTATGACAGGAAAATTCTGTGCAACTGGAGGTATGTATGATACTGAGGTATTATTCTTGTATGTTTTATGTTCAGGTATTAAACACAAAACATTTCTTGTTTCATTACAAACATTTTTGTTCAACTAGGAATTTTCTGAGGATGAGAGGGCATGAAGACACCATGGAGTGGCAGTTACACACTATGCAACACAACAAGCAACAGGATTCCAGCAGTTGCGGAGTTTTGCTGTGAAAGGTAACCCTTATTCAAATGAGTCCATTTATTGTTAGCTACAATTAGGACTTTACATTATAATAATAATAATAATAATGATGAGAAATCTCAGTTTGCAGAACAGTACCTTGCTTTTGGAGAGGTCAGTGAGGTGTTAACCACTACAGAAGCAGCTGTGCTGGAGTGAATGCAGATAGCTTGCACCCTACTTGAACATCGAGGTAAGTCTGGTAAAGTCCTTATCACGTTAGAGTGTGTACTTCCAATTTAAATAGTGCTTTTCAAACAGCACAGTACCAAATAGTGCTTTTCAAACATTTTCAGATAAGACCCTTCTTAAAGTCTAATTAAAAAAAATTCAGGGGACTAATTTGCTATGAAGTATTTGTTGAAAAAATGTACTATTTTTTTTTAATTAATCAATAAATAATGTTTGATTAAAACCTAACCATGAATGTGTTTCAGGGAACGCTGAGGACTACTGCATTGTTTGCTCTATGTTAGATGCTGATGCTGACCGCAGCATGATTGAAATGGTAAAACAAAACAAAAGAAACACATAAGTCTTAGTATCATTACTTGCTAATCATGTTTAAAATGTTGACTAATAGTATTCACCAAACATTATGAGCTATTTATTTTTCCTTTCCAGGTGCAGTGTGAATCTTGCCAAAGATGGGCACATTTTGCATGTGCAAAATATAAAGAGAGCAACCAAGAATATAAATGCAAAAAATTTAAGGAAAATACATAACAACTTCAAATAAAAACAGCTGTCTTTTCCCCTCCATGTCTCTTTGTATTCTTTGTCAACATTAGATGATTGTGTACTGAAGGCACGTTTTGATAGTGTGATTTGGCCACCTAAACGTCCAACCTAAATAAATCGAATATTTTTAAAAAAATATCGATATATTTTTATACGAGATATAAGATGTGACAATATCCTTTATATCGATATAGTCTATGTTACGTTATAATTATAGTTGCGGAGCCGCAAGTTTGCTTCTCTTTCGTCCACTTTTGTCTTTACGCAACGTTACTCGACCTCGCCTCTCCTTCACTGAACACAACTCCCCCTCCTCCCCCATCGCTTCACCTGCAGGCAGCGACAAGATGGACACGGCAAATCTCCGTTAATGAGTTACTGCGCATCTCCCCGTGCGTGGGGCTGGACGGTGTCAACGTGTTAACGAGCTAACCACGCTAACGAGCTAACCATGCTAACGCCATGCACGGCCTGAAATCCTCTCTTTTTCTCAAAAGTTGACTGCGCGCCTTTTGTATGAATTCTGGTCGTGCTTGATGACCGCGAACCGATTTTATGTGATACACGGCGCTCAGCAATCTGTCAAAAAAATGTTTTAGTTCGACTTTGCTAAGCTACGGAGCTGCACCGCTTGATGGATTGTCGGAGCATTACTGCTACCGAGGAGCCTCGCGGAGTGATACGTACTGTGCTTCAACGTAATATTACCGTATTGTGTGTGTATAAGGACCATAAATGGCTCCTGTTCAGAGACATGGTTACGAAGCGGATTTCAAACTCCAGGCTGTCAGTCACACAGTAGGAGTTGGGAACAGAGCAGCTGTGAAATCTGTCTATGTTATTATGCTCAGCGTCTTTTAGTTTACATTTTGACTGCGCAATCTTTGTTATGCACAAAACAACAGTTTTCTTTTATTTATGGAGCATCATTATTTAATAAATGCTCATAATTTATTTTTGAGTAGTTTTTTTCATGTACATCTATGCTGTATGTTAATAAAAGTGCCTGTGTGACATCTGGGACACAGCTTTGACTAAGAACTCTCTTTTTGTTCTTACTTTATGGCTTTAAAAAAAATATCGAGATATATATCTTATATCGCCATCCAGCTAAAAAATATCGAGATATGGATTTTGGTTCTTAGTGTGATTTGGCCATCTGAACGTCCTACCTAAATAAATCGAAGCAGGAAGCATGTTTTGATAGTGTGATTTGGCCATCTGAACACCCTACCTACCTAAATAAATCCAAGCAGGAAACATGTTCTGAACGTCCTAGCGAAATAAATCCAAATTTTTAAGTGTGATTTGGCCATCCGAACGTCCTACCTAAATAAATCCAAGCAGGAAGCATGTTTTAATAGTGTGATTTGGCCATCTGAACGTCCTACCTAAATAAATCGAAGCAGGAAGCATGTTTTGATAGTGTGATTTGGCCATCTGAACGTCCTACCTAAATAAATCCAAGCAGGAAGCATGTTTTGATAGTGTGATTTGGCCATCTGAACACCCTACCTACCTAAATAAATCCAAGCAGGAAGCATGTTTTGATAGTGTGATTTGGCCATCTGAACGTCCTACCTAAATAAATCCAAGCAGGAAGCATGTTTTGATAGTGTGATTTGGCCATCTGAACACCCTACCTACCTAAATAAATCCAAGCAGGAAGCATGTTTTGATAGTGTGATTTGGCCATCTGAACGTCCTACCTAAATAAATCCAAGCAGGAAGCATGTTTTGATAGTGTGATTTGGCCATCTGAACGTCCTACCTAAATAAATCCAAGCAGGAAGCATGTTTTGATAGTGTGATTTGGCCATCTGAACATCCTACCTAAATAAATCCAAGCAGGAAGCATGTTTTGATAGTGTGATTTGGCCATCTGAACGTCCTACCTAAATAAATCCAAGCAGGAAGCATGTTTTGATAGTGTGATTTGGCCATCTGAACGTCCTACCTAAATAAATCCAAGCAGGAAGCATGTTTTGATAGTGTGATTTGGCCATCTGAACGTCCTACCTAAATAAATCCAAGCAGGAAGCATGTTTTGATAGTGTGATTTGGCCATCTGAACACCCTACCTACCTAAATAAATCCAAGCAGGAAACATGATCTGAACGTCCTAGCGAAATAAATCCAAATTTTTAAGTGTGATTTGGCCATCCGAACGTCCTACCTATAGATATGTACGATGGAGCCATTAACCACGTAAGGTAGCATATTCTGATAAGGTAGCACGGATTGATAGACAAGACCATAAATTTGCGCTACGGTAGGATGTTTTGACAAGGTAGGACGTTTTGTCAGAACACCGGGAACAATAGCCCCCTCCCCCAGTGCGAGCAACGGGATCAGTGGGCACCAGCAATCCTTAATATGTACGTGCAGCATATAAAAACAAGCCATCGTTCGACCGCAGAAACATTATGCGGCACACAGGAACCCAAACAGCCAGGTATCCCGCATCCCCGTACCTGTACTGAGCGGCAGCGCCGTGGGTAAATCCAAAGTAATTGCCGGTAGCCATTTTGGCATCTTCACCAAGCCGGCCAGGCACTGCGGAGGACACACACAGGATAAGCTAACCGTTAGCAGCGGTCCAACAACTATTTATTCACGGTTTTATTGCCTTTCTTACGCCTGCAGACACATCAACATTTTTAAAGTTGCCTTTAATATAAATTCACATTTCGTCGATACTTACCATAGGTGAAGGATACTACTGGACATATGGGAATCATTGGTTTTGTATATTCTACCCACTCTCTGGAGCGCTACACCAACCTATATATTACATGTCGCACCCGGAAATGGCGTCGTGACGCATGCGCAGAATGGTAAAACGTTAGCGGAGGGTGCGGTCCTACAGTGAGCAGAAACACGCACACGCATATTCAGTTTGCGGTAACTTGTGTGAATAACGTTAGGACTGGGCCGTGAGTCCCGCTGTGCAGCGTCCCATCGTCTTTTAACAACAGTCCATAAATGTGTGCATACTGAGGACAGCAGCTGGACGACGTGGAGGGACGCGCTCCCATTCTTGTCTCATATAAGACTGTAGCTGCTCAGCAGTCCCCACTCTCGCTTTTTTACATTTTACATTTCACTGAGTGCCAGATGTTTTCAGTTGATGAAAGTCTGCACTGTCATTTATAGTCGTACTTTTTTTTTTTTTTTTTGCCTGTCCCGTTTGGATCTTTAGCCATCAGAATTGTTGTCTGAAGGCCAAAAAAGATGCCTAGCGGATTTACTTTACCAAGTGGATCATGACCTTGCCATATTGGTTCATTTTATTGACCTTTATTATAATTATGTATTTAATTTATTTTATTTTCAGTTGTTACAAACGGGACAGACATGACTGGGGGATAGGAGAGAAAGAAAAACAGAGGGGAGAAGAGATAGTGAGAAAGGGGGAAAAAAAAGAAAAACAAACAAACAAAAAAGAAAAAAAACACCTGGCTCACCTGTCGAGAGAAGAAAAAAACAGAAGAGAAAACAAACAAGAAAGAGCAACATAATAAATACACCATCACAATAAACTAGCTAACAGTAGATACTAAATATTAAATGTTATTGTGCAGCACGCAAGATCGGCAGCGCACAATGTGCTTTCAGGTAGCAGCCAAGAAAGGTGTAGGTTGTGTCTGCGAACACTTGTGCGTACACCTGTGTGGATCAGCACACTTGTATTCAAAAGGTTTCTCCATACAACGATCTGCTAGGGACTGTGGGGAGCCATAGCCCCATCCCCCAGGGCATGAAGCAGGTATGGAGGAGATCTAAGCCCCAGACATCCAGAGGCCCCAGAGTACGAAAACCCAAGGAGGACCACCAAAGGGACAACCATGCCACCCTCCTGGGAAGAGCTGAGGAGAGCCCCAGATGAGGGGTCACCCAGCAGCCACAGGCCCAGAGACCTGAGGGCGCCCCACCCCCCGGAAGGGGCCCAGCTGGGCCACAGGCGCCAGTCCCCCCCAAGCGGCCACCAGGAGTGAGCCGGTACATACATGAGCGCCCAGCCCCAGACACCAAGAACCACCAACACACCAACGTCTGAGGGCATCAGCCACCGGCAGGGAGTGTGGTGAGGGGAGCAAATGTGGCAAGAACAAAAAAACAATGAAACGTAGAACCTGACGTGGCCTGAGTAATGTGGCTAGGGGGACGTAGGTTTAGAGAGGGGAAATGCAGACTGGAACAGGGTGGTTAACACTCACACTGAGAACAACGGAGTAAGGGAAGTAGTGGAGCTCTGAAGTTGGTGAGTATATCATGTAACTGAGTGGTGTGGAAAGGCTGACCTGAGATCCAGAGGTTCCTAAAGGAGTGTGGTGGCAGGAGGGCAGGCAGGTGAGACACAGAGCGATTTCCACAATGGTGGTTTGGTTTCCTGAGTCCGAGAGACGAGCGTAAGGCCAGAGGTCTGACACAAGGTGAGTCGAGGAACTGCAGCACAAGAAAGTAAGGTCAGCAAGATAAATCACAAAGAGAGCTTGAGAGCATGACTATGGAGAGTGTGGAGTGGGAGTAAAACCAAAATGTTGTAGTTGTGCAGGAGAACACAAGGTTGCTTTTTGAGGAT
>JAQSNX010007474.1:0-17915 GCA_029532605.1 Oreochromis grahami | reverse complement strand
AAAAGAGACATCACTTACAGACATATTTATTAATGAAATTATTTCAAAGTCAATTTCAGTTTTCAGACCCCAAATAACGGTCCTAAGTATCAACAGTTTATGTATCCTATCTCAAAACCCAGCAAAAAAGTCATACAGTCATGGCAAGCAATAAAAACTTCACTTACAATATTGTAATAAACAAAAACAGCGTCTTAAATACAGGCGTTCAGCAATGTGTAACAGTCTCTATGAACTTCCTAAAACTCTAGGGACCTCGCAGCTGCCTCATTTGCATTTTCACACACACACACACACAGTCTAAAAATAATACCAGCCTGACTCACAGACTCCTCTCACACACAATTTTACACAGACGTCTCATAATTACAATAACAACAATTATCAGGCCTGAGATTGCACAACCTACCGAATTTTGACAAATTTAAATTAACCCTCCAAGGGATAAACTCCAAGTTTTTTATTATCAATTACACAGTATCAGTTCTAAACTGTATCTGGTCGAATCTCTAAGGTCCCTAACTCAATTTAAAAGCGTCCAACTCCCAAGCTCCAAGCTTTACTACCGAAAAAAAGCGCAAATACCGTTCTAAACGGTAAAGTGGTCCAACCACTAGTTATTTAGGAGTGCCCCAAGCTCCACAGTGACCAACTGACTATCCCTCCTAGAGGACGAAGGCACGCGTCCGCACCTCCGGCAAGCGTTACCTCTGGACAATGCGCTTCTTAACAGACGCCGCTGTCGTTCTAGAAAAATTTAGAATAATTTGAAACAACAATCTAAGCCCAAAACAGGATTAAGATTGAGGCAGATCTACCTTTGTGGACATAGGGGACTTGAACCCACAAAATGACCATCACAAGATAGACCCAATGTCCAGCGGGACTTGAACCCACAGAAATGACCAATTTCACTTGACCCTCCCTTCCTTCCCTCCCCATCTCCAGCTGCCTCCCTCTTCTCGCTCCACCACAGTCACCCACACATGCAGGGCCTTGGGGTAGGGGTGTGTCACCAGGGTGCAGGGGAGGCACCCCCCCCCCCCTGTCCCCTTCTGGCTGCCTCTGCCTCAATTTTATCCCACAACTTAGACATTCACATTACTCACACTCTCATTACACATACATATAGGATCTTGGGGGTGGGCACGCCACACAGAACCCAAATTACCATCAGGGTGTACACCTCACCCCTGGCGTCGTTGCCCACCTCTCAATTTTAAATACACGTAGACATTGAGGGCTAGCAGGAGGGACTATGCGCTTACCTGCTTCTCTGGCAGGTAGCTCCATGCCCTCCTGGGTTTTAAATGCACCTTAGAACACACATACATCAACACTACATATGAGCGGGTGGAGGGAGGTTTGGAGTCTTCACACACCCCCGTTCTCTGCGGCCTGCTGGAGTGGGGGGGCTAGGAGGAGGAGTTGGCCGTCCGACTGGGGTCTGGAATGTGGGGCCTCCCTGCTGCTGTGGAGTCGGGGCGGCCTGCTTCTCCCCACCGCAGGGAAAAAGGGTAACACCACCTGGGTCTGGGTGCAGCTTCCCCCTCCATGGGCAAGGGTACCCAGACCCGGTTCTTAGAGTACGCTTGGGGAGAGTGATTGTGTGTACAGCGTCTCTTTATGTCTGTCTCCGCGTTGGTTGAGTGTGGAATAATTGCCTATGAGAGCATGAGGGTGGGAATGGATGTTTGTATCTGTGTGTGCCTGTATGTCTGTGTCTATATGTCAGGTTGGGTATCAGACGCCACCTCTCTGGGGACATCTCAGGCCCTCCACACCTTGGAGGCCTATCTCCCCCCACCACTTCCCCTGCCGGTGGTGGACGCCCTCAGACATCGGTGCATTGGTGGTTCTTTGTGTCCGGGGTGGGCGCCCAGGTACACACCGGCTCACTCCTTGGCGGCTGCTTATCGGGGCCTGGAGCCTGGGGCTCGCTCGGGCCACTTCGGAGGCAGGGTGCCCTCGGCCTCGGCCCGGGGCTCGGTCACTCAGGCACAGCTGGCTGCCGGCGGAGCTCACGGGCACGTCACTGCAACCCCCCTGGCTTCTGCTCCGCGGCTGCTGAGTGACCCCTCATCTGGGACTCTCCTCAGCTCTTTCTGGGATAGTGGCGCGGCTGCCCCTCTGTTGGTCTTCCTTGGTCTCTTGTGTTCTGGGGGCCTCTGGACGTCTGGAGTTTTGATCTCCTCCATACCTGCGTCATGCCCTGGAGGACGGGGCAGTGGCCCCCCCACACCCTCTAGCAGATCATTACATGAAGGAACCTTTTAAAAACAAGCGCGTTCATGCTCACAGGTGTACACACGGGTGATCACACACACAAAAAAAAAAAAGGAAATTAGGGTGACCAGTACAGGGTATACGCTACCTCTTATACTGTGCCAGCAGGGATAGGCTCTTTGTCCAATACATTCAATATTCCTACTCTGCACATGTCCAAACCACCTCAGCCTTGTCTCTCTAACTTTTGACTTGACCCCACTGAATGGCTTAATGGCAAGAAAACGAATGGCTGGATAGATGGACTGTTCTCTTTACAAAGTTTTTTTGTTCAGCCCGATCTTAACAGCAGAGGAAAATTGACCTTCTGCTAAGAGGTCACACATTTTATAGTCACAAGCAATGCATGTTGTCACAAAGCAATTAATTGCCATGATTTATTGAGGAGCATTTATGACAAGCTCTGCTGACATGTCTGTGAATCTAGAGGTTATTTACAGTAGACAGTAATCAAACACAGGTGCAGTGGTAGTAATTAACAGCGGGTTACTTGACAGAGTTACAAAATACAGTCTATTGTTATTTTAAAATTTATTTCTGTTTGCCTTCCAGTTGTTGGCTATGCATGAAGTTGTGTGTGGTCTTTTACAGGGTGCAGTGATTGCATTTAACACTGCAATCACACAAAGCCCAGCAGCACCTATTTTAGCACAGTGGGGAGAGACAACACTAAACATTTGTCTTTTCAAGCTGTTATTCACCCTTAATTTCAGGAGGGATGGCACTGCTTTACCCAAACGGCATCATCCACTCTGCAGAGAGCAATAAAATGACAACAGCAGCATTTGGAAAAGCACTTACCAAAAGAACTTTAAAGTTATTATGCATAGGACACTTGATCTAAATCACCCATGGCCAAATAAAGCTATCCATCTATATTTTTGGTCCGCATCCCAGCCAGGCTTGTAATAATCTGTATAAACAGATATTCACATATGAATATGAAAAATCTGTGGGAAGGGAAAATACTTGTTACTAGAACCTTTCTGTTTTTCCATTTGTAGTTGGAATTCTATTTACCAACTATCAGTGGGCTTTGTGTGTGGAGGTTAACAGTCTATATGGAGAGGAAATGCAATCTCGAAACCATCAACTATTGTCTGATGAGTGTTTTACTTTTTACTAGATAAATTAAAGACATATGAATTCTTAGTCAGGCGAAAATAAAATAAAAATGATGACGCCTGGAAAAAAAAAAAAAAAAAAAAAAAAAAACAACAGTATGGTACTCAGTCATGGTACTCGGTCACCATTGTCCTTCATGTAAATATGTAAAAATTGTGTATGTTTCTGTTCTGTGTCTTGTGTACTGTTTGTTTGTATATGTGTTTTCTTGCTGCTGTTACACCCAAATTTCCCCTTGTGGGACAATTAAAGGATTATTCTATTCTAAAAAAAAAAAAAAAAAAAAAAAAAAAGAAATGACCAATTTCCCTACTTTCTACGTGAGACTCGAACTCACTTTAACTCTTTTCCTTCTCTTTGGGACTTGAACCCAGTACTTTTACTTATAACTTATCATTACTTCAACCGGTAAACCTCATGAAAACTTCACCAAAATCAAAACAGACCTTCACCAATAATTTTCAGTGAGTAGACTTTTAATTTAGTAATATCCAATTGGCACATTTTGGAAATAATTCAACAGGTAGTGCCTTACCTTTGAATAAGCCGGCTTATGTCCACTCACTTTGACCACTGACTCGTGTCTGCCCATTCGAGCGCCTCGGACCCTCTCGGTCTCAATCTCCAACTCTCTCTCCTCAACCCCGGCCAATGCACCAAATGTTAAGGGTCCGACATTGAGGGCGAGAGTAAAACAATGATGGTCCAGAAGAGGTCGATCAAACAATTGATTTTAATGAATACACGCAGCGTGGGGAGACGTACACTGGAAACCATCAGTTGTAAATCCCCACCCAAAAATACACTTCAGATTGCTTTTATAACATCAGGGTATTGTAACGCCCCCTCTTGCGTTTACAAGCACATTATTTGCATCTTAAGAACATTGTTTGCCTCTTCTACAGATAATGATCTATTCTAAGAGATAAATGCAGACACAGAAGTTCCCCTTTCTGGCATCCATCCAAATATGGTGATGATCTCAGGCCTTTGAGGTCCCCATGGACTTGTCCTCCTTCTGTCACCTGTTACTAGGCAAACTCAAATGCAACAAGAAGCTGAATACATTCAGGCCTTTGCTCAGCTACTATTTTACTGTAACAATATACTCAGCATATAAGCTTTTAAGATTATAGATTTAACTCAACGATTTAAGTGGTTGTAACTGCACCTGTAATAAACATGTTAATATTTGATTATGATAACCCCTGTAATACAAATTATAACATAATGCCAGCAACTTCAATAAATGCTTGGATGAAATGATAATTAATGCAATGATAAAGATGATGGTTATGTAAAATAATCCCTGTAATTCCACATCTGTTTGAAGGAGCTTTGAATTTGCACTTCAGCTCACCATGTGGACTTATAATCAGTGTTGGGTAAGTTACTTTAAATTAGTAACTTAGTTACATTACTAGTTACTTCTATCAAAAGTAACTCAGTCACTTCAAGTTACTCGTTACTTTAAAAGTAACTAGTTACTAGAGAAAGTAACTTTGGTTTTACTCAGACTTCTCTTGTTAATGTGTTGCTTCCGTAACTGGATACCCAGCCAG
This sequence comes from Oreochromis grahami, assembly GCA_029532605.1. Classification (NCBI taxonomy): domain Eukaryota; kingdom Metazoa; phylum Chordata; class Actinopteri; order Cichliformes; family Cichlidae; genus Oreochromis; species Oreochromis grahami. The sequence goes on along the minus strand of JAQSNX010007474.1, from coordinate 12,942 downwards.
ACTGCCAGTCTTCTAGCTTGCTTACTTGCCACAAGTGCACTGTGCCACCTACCAATAGAAAGGACAAAATAATGTGCATACTTCCATGAGAGAAATCCCACGCCTGGACCATCGTCGACTGCCGCCATGATTCTAGCCTACGTCACAGCGTCATGTGCGCTTTTTACATCCAACACAAAAACTGCAGTCGTGGTGCTTTTGATTGTACTCAGAACTCAGAAATTCTGCCTTCTGAATAGGAAGATGTAGGTAACACCAGACTGCAGATGAGCTGCATCCAGGGCTGGACTGGGACAAAGAAATCGACCCGGGCATTTTGACTAGAGACCGGCCCGCCATTATAGGAAAAATCATAAAGCCTTTGAATGAAAACAAACACTGTTGTGACAGTGATGTACACTTTCTTGATGGTATATATGTATCAATCTATCAATCGTTTGTTGTAAGACTCAGATAATTATTTATTAAAAGCCAGACATTTTAAATGAGAATAAGAATGAAAAGTATTTCTTTGTGCCCCCCTTTCCCTGTTAATGCCCTACCTGGCCCCCTGGCATCACTTTGCTAGATCCGCCCCTGCACAGTTACCAGCTGTCAGCTACATAGAAAAGATCCTGGTGTTATTTGTCTCTCAGAAACAGTTCATAACTTCAACTCATTCATGTGACCTAAAAGGTAAACCTGTTTCTCCATCAGCTGTTCAGCTCTGATGATTCAGTAAGTTTCATTCAGTTTCATCTTCATGTTTCCCTCTCACCACATATCCAAACCAATATCATGACGAGCAGCTTTTACAGCTGTGGCTCCAGCAAACATCAGCTGATACTAGAAATTAATATTAAATAAATTCTAACAACAGCTGATCAAACGTGCTGCTGTTGTTTAACGCGACATCTGCTGGTTTCCTCTTTCTGGCGCAAAGTGGGCGATAAACAAACAAGACAGAAAAGCCGATCAGCTGATCATTGATCAGTTTCATGATTGAAGTAGAAACAGGAGAGGGAGGGGGGAGAAAGAGAGAAGAAGAGGCAGCTGTGCAGCGTAAACACAGAATAACTCCAGCTTTGTGTCTTTTTCATTGTAGCTGAAGTAGGGACAAACTGTGTTCCTTTTCAGCTCAATACGAAACGCATACTGTTTTCTCTGAATACGAGACGATTCCGTTTTTTAGGGCACGGTTGGCAACTCTAATAATTAATCTTATGAACAAAATAAAGTTCAACATCAGTAACACAGCACCCACACAGTTGTATAGAAACTCCGTCATGCTAGCTAGCATGCTGTATGAAAAAGTCAGCATAACGAAAATAAACTCCACCTAAACTTGGTTTATATCTGACCCAGATAGACTGCAGGTCATAACTTCTTACCTGAAGTTCCAACACGTTCTCACTCCCTAAGCGTAACATTTTACGCTAGGTGACAAATCGTCAACATATTACGTTTTCGGGTACCCAACACGTTCCTACCTGACGACATCGGAAAACTGCGGACACATGAGAACCGTTTGGACTCAATCTACACATCTTCGATTTTTCCCTTCAAATCGCTTGGGAAAACACTATTTCACCTCATTAAAGTGCTGGTTAAGGTTAGGAATAAGGTTATGGTTAGGTTTAGCGATAAGGTTAGGTTTAGGCTTAGGGATACGGTTATGGTTAGGTTTAGGGATAAGGTTATGGTTAGGTTTAGGGATAAGGTTAGGTTTAGGCGTAGGGATACGGTTATGGTTAAGGTTAGGGATAAGGTTATGGTTAGGCATAAGGTTATGGTTAAGGTTAGGCATAAGGTTATGGTTAGGCTTAGGGATAAGGTTAGGTTTAGGGCTGCAATACAGGGCTGGAACTCCCCGCGTACCATAACAACGTGGAAGGTCACCTTTCGCGTTCCTCAGGAACGCTGCGGGACGTGACAAAACGTCGGGATGTTACGCCTCGGGAGTGAGAACGGGCTCGCCAAATCACAATATAACTGCAAAATGAAGGTTTTTGAGCCAAATCATAGTGTTTGTGCTAAATCCTAGTAATTCTGCTCAATCATAGAATTTCTGCTATGCTGAAGTGGTTTTTGCTAGATTATAGAATTTCTGCTAAGTCAAAGTATTTCATGTAAATCATACTACTTATACCAAGTCCCAGTGTTTCTGCCAAATCATAATTCATAAATAATGTGGCGTGTTGGGGCAACAGCTAGTTCTCTCCCATCATGCCTTGGGACATGTGCTGCTGTTTAGATGTTCTTGTTTCATTGTTTATGGTTACGTTACTTTTAACTGTTGTCTTGAATGCTGTGTTTATACTACGGTACAAAGTCACTGACAGTTATTGTTTTATAGGAAGAATGCAGTACCATAAGTGAGTTCTGTTATGCTTTTATTGACCCTTGAAGCACATTGTAGCACAAGCAAGGGTTTAATAAAGAGCACCCCCTACCAGCTTGGGGTGGAAATACAAGCTCAACATCTCACTCAAATCTTCTTTGTAAGATTCATATGCATGCTGCCAATTTATCTTCGGGCACTGCTGACACTCACGGTGTGAGCAGTTTTTACTGTCATCTTACTGTTGAGCCATAAATTATGTTTGTTTGAGGGTTGGAAATCTGTCCTCCTCTCAGTTTTCAAACTCTGAAAATGAAAATTTCTTCTCTCGTCATATCTCCGCGACGGAGGTACAAAGAGCAATGAAAATCGCAGTCAAAGTTCACCAAAGTCGGCTGATTCGCCCAGTACAAGACTTGTGCTTCTATCCCACCTAGTTTTTGAGTTACACGACGTTTTGTAACTACAAAAAACGGCGATTTAAGCCTCTCACCGCCATCTATTTCTGACTGCTCATCAATCTTTTTTTCCAGCCGCCAGCCCCCGTTCCAGGTGGCGTAATTGGTAATGACGCGGGTCTGCAGGTCAAAGGTCGTGGGTTAAATCCCACTTTGTTCAACTTTTTTTTTTCACTACAAATTTATACACAGACCTGTAATTTATATTGCTAATTTATTACAATTCTGCAAAGTTTTATGATTTTCTGAGCTTTTCTAATATGGACCTCAGATTCTTGTTAACGCTCCATGGCAGAAGTCGCAGTATTTGTGCAAAAACATACTATGTCTGCAGAATCACAGTATATCTGTTATGTTATAGTATTACTACTAAGGCATAGTATTTCTACCACATCATAGTATTCCTTCAAAATCATAGTATTACTGCAATTTCATAGTATTTGAGCAAAATCGTAGTATTTGTGCAAAAACATACTATGTCTGCAGAATCACAGTATATCTTTTATGTTATAGTATTACTACTAAGGCATAGTATTTCTACCACATCATAGTATTCCTTCAAAATCATAGTATTACTGCAATTTCATAGTATTTGAGCAAAATCGTAGTATTTGTGCAAAAACATACTATGACTGCAAAATCACAGTATATCTGTTATATTATAGTATTACTACTAAGGCATAGTATTTCTACCACATCATAGTATTCCTTCAAAATCATAGTATTACTGCAATTTCATAGTATTTGAGGAAAATCATAGTATTTGTGCAAAAATATACTGTGTCTGCAAAATCAGTATACCTGTTATGTTATAGTATTACTACTAAGGCATAGTATTTCTACCAACTCATAGTATTCCTTCAAAATCATATTATTACTGCAGTTTCATAGTATTCAAGCAAAATCGTAGTATTTGTGCAAAAACATACTGTGTCTGCAAAATCAGTATACCTGTTATGTTATAGTATTACTACTAAGGCATAGTATTTCTACCACATCATAGTATTCCTTCAAAATCATAGTATTACTGCAATTTCATAGTATTTGAGGAAAATCATAGTATTTGTGCAAAAATATACTGTGCCTGCAAAATCAGTATAACTGTTATGTTATAGTATTACTACTAAGGCATAGTATTTCTACCAAATCATAGTATTCCTTCAACGTGATAGTATTACTGCAGTTTCATAGTATTCGAGCAAAATCGTAATATTTGTGCAAAAACATACTGTGTCTGCAAAATCAGTATACCTGTTATGTTATAGTATTACTACTAAGGCATAGTATTTCTACCACATCATAGTATTCCTTCAAAATCATAGTATTACTGCAATTTCATAGTATTTGAGGAAAATCGTAGTATTTGTGCAAAAACATACTATGTCTGCAGAATCACAGTATATCTTTTATGTTATAGTATTACTACTAAGGCATAGTATTTCTACCACATCATAGTATTCCTTCAAAATCATAGTATTACTGCAATTTCATAGTATTTGAGGAAAATTGTAGTATTTGTGCAAAAACATACTATGTCTGCAGAATCACAATATATCTGTTTTGTTATAGTATTACTACTAAGGCATAGTACAACGTTCTACTTCTTTACCTCTCTTCAGTAGAAATTCTGCTGATTCACCTATTTTAAGCAGAATTTTCAGCCTTTCACCTCTTATCAGTATAAATCTCAGTATGTTCTGCTCATTTCAGAATGAACCTTTTCACCTCTTTTCAGTACAAATTTGAACTTCTGTACCCCTTTTAAGCAGAATTTTGCATTTTCACGTCTTTTCAGCAAAAGATTCTGCATCTTCACTTGTTTTCAGCATAATCTTTCTGTTTCTTTACTGCCATACAATTTTTGCAGCTTTTCATCTTTTTCAGTCATTTTCAGCAGAGAGCTTCAGCGTTCTGGCATCCACACAGCATTTTCGCAGGAAATGCAAACTTTTTCTAGTTATTATTATTTTCCTTTTTCCGCCTGAAATTTTGCAGCGTATCTCGCCCCCGCAGTTTTGAGACAAGCTTCATATATGTTACCTCATTTTGTGCGGCTGGATCTGGAATGGTGTGCTATGACTTTTGGTGTTTATGACTTTTATAGTTTTTTTTAATATTAATATTTTACTGAAAATTTTCCCGCGCTCCTCTGCCAAGCAGTTTTGACAATAGGGTTACATATGTTACATCATTTTGTGCGGCTGAAGCTGGACTAGTATAGTATGACTTTTGGTGTTTATGACTTTTATAGTTTTTGAAATATTTAGATTTTAGTGCAAATTTGGGCCAATTTCTAGGCTCCTGAGAAAGAAATGACTTTTGGCCCCATAGAAACAGACGTCATTTGTGGTGTGTTGGCTCTCTCTAGTGGTATACTGGGAGTAGTACGGGCTAAAACTTTTATTCTTGTCGGAAAACTACATATCCCACAATTCATAGCACGCCTCTGCTAGTGAAACAATGGCGGACACCACTTGGATTCTATAATGCTTTTTTTCGTATTTCTAGGTCACAAAATAAACTTTTACGATATTTTCAGGCGAGAATGTAGGTGTGTAAACTTCAAATATCTGCTCGTTTTATCAAGACATCCCATATTCTCTTACGTGTTGTTGATAGCCGGCTAGCTAGCTAGCGCCGCTAGCCTCTGCCAGTGAAACAATGGCGAACACCACTTGGATTCTATAATGCTTTTTTTCGTGTTTCTAGGTCACAAAATAAACTTTTAAGATATTTTCAGGCGGGAATGTAGGTGTGTAAACTTCAAATATCTGCTCGTTTTATCAGGACATCCCATATTAGCGACAATTCTCTTATGTGTTGCTGATAGCCAGCTAGCTAGCTAGCGCCGCTAGCGACCCTTCGTGAAAAAGCACCCAGGCTGGGCTTACATTGAGGCGGGTCAAACGCCGACAGTATGTGTTTTAGCTGGACTTTTTTTTCGTTTATATGGGCCGATGATGCTGGAAACCGAAGGCAGGAGCGTGAGGTGAACTGAATTTCAGGTAAGAAATTATGAACTGCACTCTATTTGGGTCAGACATAAACCGAGTTTAGGTGTAATTTATTTTCGTTGACCTTTTACAATCGTACTGCCACTGGAGTTTATATACAGCTGTGTGCGCACTAAGTTACTGACGTTGGACTTTATTCACAAGGGTTAGTTCATAGAGTTGCCGTACAAACGGAATCGTCCCACATTCAGAGAAAACATGATTTATTCTGTTGTTACGAAGCCTCCCCTGTCATTCTCTCGTGTGTTGAAACTTCAATCATGAAACTGATCAATGACCGGCTGTTCGCTCTTATTTATCGCGCTAAACAACAGCAGCACGTTTAAGCTTGATCAGCTGTTGTTAGAATTGATCGGCTGATTTTGATTTTAATTTCTAGTATCAGCTGATGTTTGCTGGAGCATGAAGATGAAATCAGGAGATGTCCTTACTGAATCATCAGAGCTGAACTGATGGAGATGATGGAGAACCAGGTTTACCTTTTAGGTGACATGAATGAGTTGAAGGGAAGTTATGAACTGTTTCTGACAGACAAATAAACACCAAGCTCCTGTTTTTGTGTAGCTGACAGCTGGTAACTGTACAGGGGCGGATCTAGCAAAGCTTTTGCCAGGGGGCCAGGTAGGGCATTAACAGGGAAAGGTGGACACAAAGTTATACTTTGATTTCTTACTCTCATATAAAATACTTAGCTTTTATTAAATAGTTATCTGAATCTTACAACCAAAGTTTGTATAATAATACACAAGATTGACTGTAGACCATTGTTCATCATTCAGAACACTGTGTAAAAATAACAAAAAACAAAAAGTGAATGCGAAAGTGCATAAATATTTATTTTACGTGTTTGATGTGTGTGGCAGGGCGTGGTCTGCAGTGCCGCTGCAGGGGAGGTGGATCCACCTGAGCGGCTCCTGCAATCATGCCTCTCGGGCGTTGTCTGTGCTCTCTCGGCTGTTTTTTGTGGTGTGTGTCGGGCTGTCAGTTGAAAAGCTACAGCCGGCTGTGTGGGTAAACCAACCATGTGTGAAAAGTGGTCCATAACGTAATGCTTCAAAGCGTATTCATGCAAACATTGTCGGTTCTGCCGTGGTACAATGGGACTTCTGCTCATGAACCTGTGTGCACAGCGTCTGCAAATCGGCGCTGTACAAAGTAACTTCATCTTTACACAAAACTGTAACCTGTTATCTGTGAAGCGTGAGCGGTGTTTGTTTTTACCATAGTTCATGGTGGAGAATGGCTGCTCTTCTGAGTTTTGCTCTCTGTAGCCAGTATGAATGGCTCACTACAGTGATTAGCAGCGGCATACAACACATAAAATTTTTCTGAAATTTTCAGCTTTTCAGCAGACAGCTTCAGCGTTAAGGCATCCACACAGCATTTTTTTCAGGAAATGCAAATTTTTCTTTGTGTGGATGCCCTCAAAGGGCTTCCACACTATTGTTTTCCTGTTTCTCTTTATTCTTTATCTTTATTCTTCTAGTTGCTCCGTTCTTTGCCGTTTAACTACTCCCTCAGTTTCAGCCGATTTTCTCTGTTCAAACTCTAAAAAATTCTGCTCTTTCTGCTAATGTGTGCTATGACTTTTGGTGCTCATAACTTCTATACTTTTTGAGATATTGAATATTTTTTGCAATATTTTTGCCCATTGAAATGAATGGAACACATTATCAATGTGGTCACTTATTTCTGCTCGCCGGGCTGAGCTGTGTTTTAGCTCAGTGAGATGAGCAGCCGTTCTAAGACTGGGAGGCCCGGGTTCAAATCCCACTTATGGCAACAATTTTTTCAGTTCACAGTTAAACTTTTTTTAAACTGTTTTCAACACAAATTTGAGCATCTTCACCCCCTTTCAGCAAAATTTTCAGTTTTTTCTGCTGTTTTCAGAACAAAAACCCTCTTTTCCGCAGAAATTTTGCTCATTCACCTCTTTTCAGCACAATGTTCTGCTTCTTTCCGTCTTTTCTGCAGAAATACTGCTCATTCTTTACCCCTTTTCAGCAGAATTGTCAGGTTTTTTTCACCCCTTTTCAGCACAAATCCCATCTTTTTCAGGTGTTTTCAGCAGAAAGCTCTTTTCAGCAGAAATTCTGCTGATTCACCTCTTTTCAGTGCATCTTTCTTTCCTTCTTTTCAGCCGAAATTCTGCTGATTCACCTCTTTTCTGCAAAATTTTCAGCCTTTTCTCCTCTTATCAGCAAAATTCTCAGCAGCTTCTGCTCATTTTAGCAGAATTGTCCGTCTCTCCACCTCTTCTTTTTGAGAGTGACTTTGGCTCAGTGAGATGACTAGCTTCCTTGAGACTAGGAGGGCCAGGTTCGAATCCTGCTCATGGCAACATTTTCTTTTTCTTTTTTTACACAAAAGTACACACCCTGATAATACCTCTGATTGGTGGACTGAAATTGAGCAGAACCAGGTTGTTCTGCCTCTTTTCAGTAGAAAGTTTAGCGTTTTCACCTCTTATCAGCACAAATCTGCTGTTTCACCTCTACTGCAAAATTTTCAGCCTTTTGACCTCTTATCAGCAAAATTCTTAGCAGCTTCTGCTAATTTCAGCATAATTGTGAGTCTGTCCACCTCTTCTTTGTGAGAATGAGTTTGGCTCAGTGAGATGAGTAGATGCCTTGAGTCCAGGAGGGCCAGGTTCGAATCCTGCTCAGAGAGACATTTTCTTTTTCACCACCGTACAACTTTTTGCAACTTTTCATCTTTTCAGCAGACAGCTTCAGCGTTAAGGCATCCACACAGCATTTTCGCAGGAAATGCAAATTTTTCTAGTTCTTTATACTTTATTCTTCTAGTTGCTTCCGTACGTTTTTCACCGTGGATCTACTTCCACAATTTTCAGCCGATTTTCTCAGTTCAAACTTTAAAAAATTCTGCTCTTTCTGCTAATGTTTGCTATGACTTTTGGTGCTCATAACTTCTATACTTTTTGAGATATTGAATTTTTTTTGCAATATTTTTGCCCATTTTTGCACATTATCAGTGGGGTCACTAGTTTTCCTTGCCCGGTTGAGCCGTGTTTTAGCTCAGTGAGATGAGCAGCCGTTCTCAGACTGGGAGGCCCGGGTTCAAATCCCGCTTATGGCAACATTTCTTTAGTTAACAGTTAAACTTTTTTAACTCTTTTCAACACAAATTTCCCCTTTTCAGCAAAATTTTCAGTTTTTTCACCACTTTTCAGCAAAATTTTCATTTTTTTCTGCTGTTTTCAGCAAAAACATCTTTTTCAAAAAATTTCTTTTCAGCAGAAATTCTGCTCATTCACCTCTTTTCTGCTGATTGAATGTTCTGCTTCTTTCCATCTTTTCTGCAGAAATTCTGCTCATTCAACTCTTTTCAGCAGAATATTCAGAATTTTCACGTCTTTTCAGCCCAAATTCTGCTTATTCACCTCTTCTGCAAAATTCTCAGCCTTTTCACCTCTTATCAGCACAATTCTCAGCTTTTTTCACAAAAAAACAATTTTTAGCAGAAAATCTGCTGATTCACCTCTTTTCTGAAAAATTTTCAGCCTTTTCACCTCTCATCAGCACAATTCTCAGCAGCTTCTGCTAATTTCAGCAAAATTGTCAGTCTGTTCACCTATTCCTTGCAGGAATGAGTTTGGCTCAGTGAGATGAGTGTCTGCCTTCAGCCCAAGAGGGCCGGGTTCAAATCCTGCTCAGGGCGACATTTTCTTTTTCACCACCATACAACTTTTTGCAACTTTTCATCTTTTTCAGCTTTTCAGCAGACAGCTTCAGCGTTAAGGCATCCACACAGCATTTTCGCAGGAAATGCAAATTTTTCTAGTTCTTTATACTTTATTCTTCTAGTTGCTTCCGTACGTTTTTCACCGTGGATCTACTTCCACAATTTTCAGCCGATTTTCACCGTTCAAATTTTAAACTATTCTGCTATTTCTGCTAATTCCGGCTATGACTTTTGGTATTTTTTGCTATTATACTTTTTAAAATATTAAGCTTTTTTCCTTTAATTTGTCCCATTGAAATGAATGGGAAACTTCCGCAATTCTGCTAAAACTTGCTTGTTTTTGAAACTTAACTACTTTTTCCTACTTTCACGTAGAACAACCATTCAAACTTTAAAATGTTCACAAATTATTGGGCTATTCATTAATGATTCAGCTTTTTCATATCTGTGACCGTTTTCGTCTTATCCCTCTTGTCCCCGTATATCTTCAGACACTCCTGACGCTCACAATTCAAGAATTTCTTTCCCACCTATTACCGTTCTGAAATGAGTTAGACTTGTTTGAGGGTACGAAATTCGTCCCTCGCTCAGATTTCTTCAGATTTCAAACTCTGGAAATGAACCACTTTTTTCTCTCGTCATATCTTTTTGATGGATTTCCACAGAGACCTGAAAATTTCCATGACTGTTCACCAAAGCCTGCTGTCTCTTACGGTGAAAGAATGATATCGATACTCCAAATAGATTTAGAGTTAGAAAGCATTGTTTGAGGGCAAGTCAAGGCAGATTTCGCTTTGCCTCTACTCAGTTATGGTGCATTAGAAGTCAAATATCTTCAATAATTCATATTATCAAGATAAATTGTCAATGCCTTAAGATTCCCCCATCTCTTCTGAACAAAACGGTGTAAGAATGACTGTTCTAGCCCCTACGGTTAGGAAATTATGGCCATTTGTTTGAGAGGAATCCTCACTATGAGAAATACACTGCAGAAATCCTGTCTCTCTCTGTGTGCGTGTGTGTAAAAACAGGTGCACCTGTTTTGGCGGGAAAAAGTACACAGCCTCTCTGATTGGTGGATTCAAATTCAGCAGCTCCTAGGCTGTTTGGCTGCTGCTGCTGCTGCTAGTGTGTGTGTGTGTGTGTGTGTGTGTGTGTGTGTGTGTGTGTGTGTGTGTGTGTGTGTGTGTGTGTGTGTGTGTGTGTGTGTGTGTGTGTGACAGAGAGAGAGAGCCTTTTTATGGTATTGTATGATTCAAATTCAATATATTTAGACTGGTTGACTGAATTTGGTCCTGTGTGTGTCTCTCTCTGTGCATGTGTGTTTCCATATGTGTCCATATTTGTGATTGTGTGACTGTTATACTTTTGTTTCCTGATTTTTTTTCATTTAACAATTACATTTGAGGGACCCTTAGCATGTTCAGGATTTTTTCAGCTGTCCATTTTGCTTTTCCATTTTTTCTATTTAAGCTATTAATATTGTGCTAAGTCATAGCATTTCTGCAGCTTTTCAGTATTTGTGCTAAATACAGCATTCTGCTCAATCATACTATTTCTGCTATTTCATAAGATTTGTGCTAAATATAGTGTTTCTGCTAAAAAATTTTATTTCTGCCAAATATAGTATTTTTGATTAATTATAGTGTTTCTACCAAATCATAGTACAGTTATACTGTTTTTTATATGGATTCTAAGACAGCCAATCATATCTGAGGGCGTGCACATTAAAATTTGCATATTGGGGCCTTCGTGGCTTCTAAGCCAACCAATCATCTGTCATGTATCTATAATTATTCATATTTCTTTTAAAAAGACAACACTTGATGATTCCCCCATCTCTTCTGAACAAAAGAATGTTAGACCTGAGATCTGAAAATTTCCATGACTGTTCACCAAAGCCTGCTGTCTCTTACGGTGAAAGAATGATATCGATGCTCCATATAGATTTAGAGTTACAAAGTGTTGTTTGAGGGCAAGTCAGGGCAGTTTTCGCTTTGCCTCTACTCAGTTATGGTGCATTACAAGTCAAATATCTTCAATAATTCATATTTTAATGATACATTGTCAACACTTTAAGATTCCCCCATCTCTTCTGAACAAAACGGTGTAAGAATGACCGTTCTAGCCCCTACGGTTAGGGAATTATAGCCATTTGTTTGAGGGGAGTCCTCACTATGGAAAATTGACTGCACAAATCCTGTCTGTCTCTGTGCTGCGTGTGTGTAAGCAGGTGCACCTGTTTTGGCGGGAAAAAGTACACAGCCTCTCTGATTGGTGGATTCAAATTTAGCAGCTCCCAGGCTGCTTGACTGACCTAGAGACTTGCTTGTCTCTCCCTGTGTGTGTGTGTGTGTGTGTGTGTGTGTGTGTGTGTGTGTGTGTGTTTGTGTGTGTGTTTGTGTTTGTGTGTGTTTGTGTGTGTGAATCAGTGGATTCAACTTGACCAGACTGGCGTGGAAACATACAGGACACTTCATGCTCTCTTTGCCCTTGTGTGTTTATGTTTGTATGTCTGTGTTTATGCTTGCATCTCTGTTTGTACACATTGTTTTCTGAACATGGGTTATGTGTCTCTGTGTGAGTGTGTGTATCCCTATTTGTAAATATTGCTAGGCATGTCATTTTTGCCTTAGCTTTGTGTATCTGCTGGCATTTCCTTTGTAACTTTTTTAATGTTTCTGCCAATTTTTCACAGTTGAACAATGTTAGATTTGTATTGTTTATTGCCATTTATGCTTAGAAATATTTACTCATATATGCTTAGAGTTTTATAATCGATTGTGTAGTGATAGGAGGTTTGATCCTTAATAGTCTGTAACAACTCTGTGTAGCATGGAAGAGGGGGAGTGTGTTCACTCCTCTAGAGTGTTCTGGCATAGATCACACACCTCCTCAGGAGAGGTCGTATCTTCTCTTGCTGATATATGGTATAGCAAACATACGTATATCTGTTTGAGTCTAAGAGCCTTTTGTTCAGATGTACCGCTAGACTCCTGGCACCAGCTTTGGGGAGACACATTCCACACACACACACACACACACACACACACACACACACACACACACACACGGTATTCTTTGTTCACATTCATACCTATGTAAAGAGGTCATATGTTAATGAACCTATGCATATTCATGTAACCACAATAAAAGAGCAGTGTTACGGGAGAGTGGACGAGAGCAACTGGGGTCAAGCGAAAGAACAGCGCCTGTCCAGTTCTCTCCCGTGCACGTGAAACATAAAGAATGTTGCCTACTCGGGTCTTGCTTGCTGTGTAATTACATTGCCTTCAATGTTCCAGCGAATAGGTTTAAGCTCCCAAACCTACCTCATTAATTGGTCCTTCAACGCCGGATCCCTGGAGTCGACATTCACCGAGGAGTGAACCCTGGTAGCAGCGAGGCCATGAGAATTTGTCATCGGGCCGGTGGATGAGCTGTC
>JAQSNX010007473.1:0-17521 GCA_029532605.1 Oreochromis grahami | reverse complement strand
TTTTTCTGGAATAAAAATTACAAAATTATAATTACATTAAAACATCGGATCTTGAATTTTTGTTAAATTTCCATTTATTGTATTATACTATTGTTTCAATTATTATACACATATACACATAATGTACATTATACTACAACACTCACCAGCAGCAGTGATCAGAGCCATCATTGCAAAAAGTGCAGACACAACCAGTAGCTTCATAGTGATGTTTATGTTTATCTCTGAAAAACAGAAGACATCATTAATTAAAGAAGGGACAGAATAGATTTTGTAGCAGACCTTTTCTATGTACATATATATATATATATATATATATATATATATATATATATATATATATATATATATATATATATATATATATATATATATAAAAACACCCAGCACGCCCTGCGGGCGGTTTATCCTTCAAGCTCGGGTCCTCTACCAGAGGCCTGGGAGCTTGAGGGTCCTGCGCAGTATCTTAGCTGTTCCCAGGACTGCGCTCTTCTGGACAGAGATCTCCGATGTTGTTCCCGGGATCTGCTGGAGCCACTCACCTAGCTTGGGTGTCACCGCACCTAGTGTCCGACACCACGGGGACCACCGTTACCTTCACCCTCCACATCCTCTTGAGCTCTTCTCTGAGCCCTTGGTATTTCTCCAGCTTCTCGTGTTCCTTCTTCCTGATATTGCTGTCATTCGGAACCGCTATATCGATCACTACAGCCGTCTTCTTCTGTTTGTCTACCACCACTATGTCTGGTTGGTTAGCCACCACCATTTTGTCCGTCTGCATCTGGAAGTCCCACAGGATCTTAGCTCGGTCATTCTCCATCACCCTTGGGGGCATCTCCCATTTTGACCTCGGGATTTCCAGGTTATACTCGGCACAGATGTTCCTGTACACTATGCCGGCCACTTGGTTATGGCGTTCCATGTATGCCTTGCCTGCTAGCATCTTGCACCCTGCTGTTATGTGCTGGATTGTCTCTGGGGCATCTTTGCATAGCCTGCACCTGGGGTCTTGCCTGGTGTGATAGACCCCAGCCTCTATGGATCTTTTACTCAGAGCTTGTTCTTGTGCTGCCATGATTAGTGCCTCTGTGCTGTCTTTCAGTCCAGCTTTGTCCAGCCACTGGTAGGATTTCTGGATATCAGCCACCTCCTCTATCTGCCGGTGGTACATACCGTGCAGGGGCCTGTCCTTCCATGATGGTTCCTCGCCTTCCTCCTCTTTCTTAGGTTTCTGCTGACTGAGGTATTCACTGAGCACACTGTCAGTTGGGGCCATCTTCGTGATGTATTCGTGGATGTTTCTTGTCTCATCCTGGACTGTGGTGCTGACACTCACCAGTCCCCGGCCCCCTTCCTTCCGCTTAGCATACAGCCTCAGGGTGCTGGACTTGGGGTGAAACCCTCCATGCATGGTAAGGAGCTTTCTTGTCTTTATGTCAGTGGCTTCTATCTCCTCCTTTGGCCAGCCTATTACCCCAGCAGGGTACCTGATCACGGGCAGGGCGTAGGTGTTGATGGCCTGGATCTTGTTCTTACCGTTCAGCTGACTCCTCAGGACTTGCCTGACCCTCTGCAGGTACTTGGTGGTTGCAGCTTTCCTAGCGGCCTCTTCATGGTTCCCATTCGCTTGCGGCATCCCCAGGTACTTGTAACTGTCCTCTATGTCTGCAATGTTGCCTTCTGGTAGTTCAACCCCCTCAGTTCTGACTACCTTCCCTCTCTTTGTTACCATCCGACTACACTTCTCCAGTCCGAATGACATTCCAATGTCATTGCTGTATAGCCTGGTAGTGTGGATCAGTGAATCGATGTCTCGTTCACTCTTGGCATACAGCTTGATGTCATCCATGTACAGGAGGTGGCTGACAACCGCTCCGTTCCGTAGTCGGTATCCGTAGCCAGTCTTGTTAATGATCTCACTGAGGGGGTTCAGGCCTATGCAGAACAGCAGTGGGGACAGAGCATCTCCTTGGTAGATCCCGCACTTGATGGTGACTTGTGCTATGGGCTTGGAGTTGGCTTGTACGCCACATCCCCATTGAGTTCCTGATGAAGGCTCTTAGGGTCCTGTTGATCTTGTACAATTCTAGGCATTCCAGTATCCAGCTGTGGGGCATTGAGTCATAGGCCTTCTTGTAATCAATCCAGGCTGTGCACAGGTTGGTCAGTCTGGTCTTGCAGTCTCGGCTGACTGTTCTGTCTACCAGTAGCTGGTGTTTTGCGCCTCTGGTATTCTTGCCAATCCCTTTCTGTGCCCCGCTCATGTATTGACCCATGTGCCTGTTCATCTTAGCCGATATGATGCCTGACAGGAGCTTCCATGTAGTACTGAGGCAGGTTATTGGTCGGTAGTTGGATGGGACCGGTCCCATCTTGGGGTCCTTGGGGATCAGGACCGTCTGACCTTCGGTTAGCCATTCCGGGTGTCTCTCGTTAACTAGCAGCTGGTTCATTTGTGCTGCCAGACGCTCGTGGAGTGCAGTCAGCTTCTTCAGCCGGTAGGCGTGAACCATGTCGGTGCCTGGTGCTGTCCAGCTCTTCATACTGGAGACCCTTTCTTGGATGTCTGCCACTGTGATGGTTACTGGACCCTGTTCAGGGAGGTCGCTATGGTCTGCCCTCAGATCCACTAGCCACTGAGCATTGCCGTTATGGGTTGCGTCCTTCTCCCATATGCTTTTCCAGTATTGCTCCGTCTCCAGCCTTGGTGGTGCTGTTCTCTTATTGTTCCCTTGCCACTGAGAGTACACCTTTGCTGGTTCTGTGGAGAACAGCTGGTTTATTCTCCTGCCTTCTATCTCTCTGGTGTACCTCCTCAAGCGGCTGGCCAAGGCTGTGAGTCTTTGCTTGGCAGTTTCCAAGGCCTCAGGTATAGACGGCTTGCTGTATTTCTTATGCACCTTCTTTGTCGCGCCTTTCTGCAACTCCGTTAGTTGGCTAACCTCCCTCCGTGCTACTTTGATCTTGCCCTCTAGCCTCCTTCTCCAGGGAGGGTACTGCCCCTTGTGGCTGTTCAACTTGTAGCCAAGCATCTCACTGATCACTGCTGCCATGTTGTAGATCAGCTTGTTAGTGTCAGTAATCGTGGTTGTAGGTATCATCCGTAGTTAGGGATGGGTATCGAAAACCGGTTCTTGTTGAGAACCGGTTCCCACTCTTTCAATTCCTTGGAATCGTTTGCCATTTTTGCAAACGATTCCCTTATCGATTCCAGTCGCCCCGAATGACGTCACCACGTTGCGGAGCGTCAGAGTGTACCTGGCAGGAAACACAGCGCCTAAGCGGCTCAAACGCTTAAAAGTTTTTTATACTTTACGAGAACGGATTGTCATCCGTTCAGGGCAACGTGCAATACTTGCAAAGTAGATATTTCATTAAGGGAGGAAACACTACGAATATGCAAAAGCATTTGCTCACAAAACACGCGATGAACTTGCATGAATGTCTTTAATTCCGCTCTGGACTCGTGAACCTCAACCCAGCAGCAGCAGCTGTAACGTTTGCACGTCATCTCCCATTAATGCGGCAGGTAAATAATCAACTAACAGTGCATATTATGTTAGCGCGATCTGCTTTATTACAAAACCTGCCATTGTGCATTTAGGTGACCATGATGAGACAGACAGACAGAGTCTGGCTGGCGCTCGCTGGCAGTTGTCGCTGCAGTCTACCGGTAGCATCTCTTTTCAGGCCCGCATGTCACCGAGCAGTGACTAGTTTGGGGTCAAAACCTTACAGCCATTTGCCACAGCAGATGGTAAGTGAATGTGTTTAATTGTAGGCAGGGACATTACTGGATATTCTTGTGTAATTGCTACAGAATAATTTATGTTATACTTTGTTATTGCTGGTGTCAGAAGTGAAGAACGTCCGCCTGAAACGCCCGACACCCTGTTGCTGGCGACGCTGACCGTCACGAGACCGGAGGATGTTGCCGGACAAGATTAAGAGGGAGACGAAGGAGAGGGAAGTTCGTCCGCGCTCGCCTGCCTATAGAGTGAGGGAAACGGCGCTGCAGCTGTCTGCTGAGGCTGGATTTTCTCCAGGTTTGACTAGGCTCGGGACATTTTCGCACCGTGGCCGTGATTCCGGTGGGGGGGAGTCGACCTCGCTTGGCGCGCCGTCATGTGATGTAAACAAACATGGCGGCGCCCGGCAAGCTGCCGCGAACATAAAACCGCCTAAGCTCGGCGGCAAGACGCCATGGGAAGTGTTTATTTCACAGTTTGAGCTGTTAGCTGTTGCAGCTGGCTGGTCTGAGGAACATAAAGCTCTCCAATTGGCTTTGTGCCTGTGCCGAGGAGCAAAGGGGGGATTATAATGCTCTGGTTGGGGCACTTCAGAGACGTTTCGGGCAGTATAACCAACCGGTGCTGCTGAGGTCGGAGTTCCACAACAGACGCAGATTGCCAGGAGAGCCCCTTCGCATTTTGGCCCATGAAGTCGAGTGTCTTTGCCGGAGGGCGTATGACAGCATGCCACCATCAGTGCAGGCGGAGTTAGCTCGGGTTTAGGGTTTTTTTTTCTTTTTTTTTTGCATTTCAAGAATGCTCAACTGTTGACATGTTACATGTTTTCCATTAGCTGTTCTGCAGCTCCAATGTTTTATGTTTAAAACAGCTATTAAATGTAAGAGGTCTTCCTTGTGTTCTCAAAAAACCTTTTATCTTACTCCTGAGAAGTTTGTGGGTTTGTTTTTTGAAAGGCAGCTTCTTTTGTGTATGTTTTCAAGTGTCTTCTTGATTAAAAATGTCAATAACTTAAGACAGTATTATGGATTTTGTCTCAATGGCTGTTGCAAGAGTTTATTCAGTAAAACACTAAACTGAAAATATCACAGGGGTCACAAAACGTGTACAAGATGTTTTTTTTTTTAAAGGGTCTTATTCCCTGTAAAGAACATTTAACTGAAGTTAGGTCCCACTTATTGAACATGGTCAGGATCACACTGGCTGCCTCACTGACTCTCTTGGCCAGAGTTTATTCAATAAAGAAATAAACTAAATCTTTTACATGGGTGACAAAATGCATACAATGTAACAAGAAAAAGTCTTATTCCCTGTAAAAAACAAACAAAAAACTTTTAACTGAAGGCAAGGTGCCACTTTCTTATTGAACATGGTCAGGATCACAGTGCACAGATTGTGAAGTGTCACATACCCTGACTTACAATTTCTGTAGATATGACGGTGTCCTACAATAGAACAAATTATTTTTTATGGATCGATGAATTCAGTAAGGACTCTCCTGACTCTCTTCCCTTCTGATGTCATGCAGTCAGCTCTGTGGTAAGTCTGTGTGGCTGGCTGGTTGTCCTTGTCCTGCTGAATTACTTCAGTGACTGTATTCTCATCCATCATGTCTTTGTGGGCCTCATAGTAGTTATGGAGCACAAAACAAGCATAAATGACAAGGGGAAGTTCATTTAGATTAATGTTCATTGGCCTTCACAATGCTCCAAACCGTGCTTTCAGTCTGCCAAAAGCACATTCAATGACCATTCGAGCTCGACATAAGCATAGTCCAAAATACTGTTCTTGAGCAGTGCTTCCCCCGTTGGCGTACTCTTTCATTAGGTAAGGACGCAATGGATATGCTGGATCCCCAATAAGAAAAACTGGAATTGCCTCCTCATGTTGCACAATTTGTTTTTTTGTAGATGGAATCCTGCCAGTCTTCAAATGTGTGTTCAGCGTGGAATTTGCATAAATGCGGGCGTCGGGTACACTACCTGGCCATTTCACCACAACATCAATAAATGAATAACTATAGTCACAGGTGGCTTGTATGTTCAGAGAAAACCTCCCCTTCCTGTTAACATAGTCCATAGAATTTGTGGATGGTTGCTTTATTTTCACATGGGTCCCATCCACAGCACCAATACACTGAGGAATTCCATAGGCTTGGTAAAAACCTGCTACAAGTTCCTCTACTTTGGACTCTGTGAGTGGTAGCTGTATAAACACAGGCCCCAAGTGAACAGTAATTGCCGTGCAAACTTGTCTTATTATTTTCGACACCACTTTCCTTGATAGCCCCAAAGCGTTTGCAGTCTTTCGTAACCTCCCCTCATCAGCCAAATAATACAGTGTGCATGCCACCTTTTTTACAACGCTAATGGGCAACCTCATTTCGACCTGGTCGAGTCCAAAACCGACGAAGACGTTGGCATCGGGATTTAGGTTGTGGGAGTGTCTGTGCAGGAAGACGCCACGTCCGGAGTTCACTGTGGCGCTGCTGTCTTTCGAAATGGAGGGACAGTAACTGTGTTTGTATATGTATGCCTGTTAAAGCTGCAGAGAGCAAAATTAACAATAAAAGTATTTTGCCTAAGTCCGCCATTGTACAAAGTCATCTCACCGAAACAAAGTGGCGCACAGCTTAGGTCAAAAAAAAAGGCGCACACCTTTGACACTGCGTTTTCTCCGTTTTTATCGTCCACACGTAAATGCAAAAACAGAGTTTTAAAAAACTATCCACCCTGGCCGGAGTTTTTAAAAATCTCCGTTTTCAGTGACCGAAAACGCCGTTTACGTGTGGATGAAAGGTGGAAACGCATAGAAAAATCTGCATTTTCAAAAATACCCGGGTACGTGCGGACATAGTCTGAGACAGTTTTCTAACTAATGTAATTTAATTTAACTGGTTTAAACTGGTTTAAAGTTAAACTGGTTTAACTTGTTTTTCTTTTTTAAGCTGTACAAGTATTTTTTTTTTCATTTTAGCAGGGTTTTAAAGATGAAGGACAAACTAAAGTTAAATACTGATCAGGGATTCAAAAATATTGCACATGGTAGACACAATTGAGCATACTGGGTTAGGCAGTAAACCATACATCTTGTGAAATAATGTTTGAACTTCAGTTTTGAAAGATTTTCCTTCTTCAGAATATGAGTAAGGTTGTTGGCTAATTGATGATACCATGATAATGTCTTTATCTGCCAGTCACAGGCTTAGATGTGCACTTCTTTTTTTCAACCTAGTTTGACTTTTGAGAACAGTAAATACTTTAAATATAATCTGTTTACACAAAAGTTGATTGCATATCCTTACATGACCAAAATTTTAAAATTTGATGCCTCCATAAATGTGTATGTATGTGTTTCATTTTATTTTTATTTATTTACTTTCCTTTAGATCTGGAAATGTATGTATAGTTCGGTGCTTGTCTTTTCCTACATGAAATAGTTTGGGGATTTTGACCTAAAGGTCAAATGGAAGAAGAGCTGTAGAACGGTTTGAACAGAACCAGGAAATATTTATGTTTAAGCAAGGTTGGTGAGGTTTTAACAAAAACTGACGTGTTTTGAAATTCACAAGGCTTGTGAAATAATGCATGAGCTTCAGTTTTGAACAATGTTTCAAAAGTTGTTGCTTCTCCAAAATGGTGATGCTAACCATGAAAATCAGTTTGATCATTCTTTACTTGTCTGTATGTGTTGTTTGGTCAAAAAACATAAAAAAAAGGAAAGATCCACCAAGCATCAGGCCTACATGACAATTGTTTTCAATATCCTTTTTAATATACCAAATAAAACACTCCGGGTTCATAAGAAATCCAAATACCTTCATAAATAAATAACACATGAAGATAACACATGAAGCATTTTTCAAATGTGGTTATAAAATGTAGTTTACATACATGAATTAAAATGGACTTATATTCTCCAAGTTCAGTATGTTGGCTATGCTTAACATTAATTGTGTTAAACAATAATTTTTATATGAAATTAAAAAATACATTTTAAACAGCACTGTGAAAAACATCTGAACTTTTGGTGTTGACTGTCATGTCTATATTATTTATATCCTATGGAACATTTAAACAACAGTAGTTGGCCCAAAGTGCTTAATAAACAGGCACATTAAAATTCCAGGTCCCAAAGAACCCTATTTTTAAAATATGAGAAATGCCAAAAGTATGGTTTACATTTTAGGACTCCCTAAGTTCTCAGAAAAAAAAAATTGTCAAACATCAGATCAAACAACCTCAGACTTCAGACCATCGACAAAAATGCATCATGTTTATCTGGGGAAAAAAACCCCATCAGACCTCTGAATAAAGGCATCAGACTAAAAAGTCTCAGATCTCAGGAAAAACACCATCAGACTAAAAAGTCTCAGGACAAAAGCCATCAGAGAGAAAGAAGCTTCCTGCAGGTGGCACTGTTGTCAGTCCACCAGATTTCCTAAACAGTTTGGTAATTTGAAGGTGAGTTTACTGAAAATGAGTTTGATACCAATGTAAAATGCAAGATGGCGGCGCGTGAACAACGCATGTAGGCTCAGTGTCTCTCCAGAATCTGCTATTTAGCGGTTTTTTATCTACTTTTAACCGGTTTATTATTCATCCAGAATTGCTGTGCGTTGCTGACCTACAGCAGACAAGAGATTCTGGACATCTGGACTCATAACTCCAACAGTTTTATCGCCGATCTCCAACTCATCCCAGAGATCTCCAGAACACCGGAGGCTGCCCACTCTCCCCGGCCGGGCGGAAGTGCACGCAGACGGCGCCGAGAACGTAAACAAAGGCGAGGTAGGCGCGGAGGGCTACGGGCTAAGCTAAAGCTAACACCACATCGGCTGCCTTTACCCAGTATTTTCCTCGCCAATGTCCGTTCTCTGGCAAACAAAATGGATGAGATACGGCTCTCCATCACTAACAACAGACGGATTATGGACTCAAATGTCATGTTTTTCACCGAAACATGGTTGAACAACAGCTGCCCGGACAATGCTATCGAGTTAGCAGGACGCCACACACACCGAGCCGACAGGCTAGCAGATGACTCCGGCAAGACCAGAGGTGGAGGTTTGTGCATTTATATTAACAATGCTTGGTGCATGAACTCCACTACTACTGAGAGTCACTGCTCACCTAATGCGGAGTTTTTAATGGTCAAATGCAGACCTTATTATCTCCCCAGAGAACTCACTTCGATCATACTCACTGCAGTATATATCCCCCCGACGCTAATGCTAGGTTGGCCATGAAAGAACTTTCTGCAGCCATTAACAAACACCAGAATAAACACCCGAGGCTGCTTTTATTGTTGCTGGCGACTTCAACCACACCAACTTAAAGACAGTCCTCCCCAGATTCCACCAACATGTCTCCTGCCACACCAGAGGAGACAAGACTTTAGACCATGTTTATTCCAACTTGGCTGGAGCCTACAAAGCAACACCCCTCCCCCACATTGGACAATCGGACCATCTCTTCCTGTTCCTCACACCTAGGTATTCACCACTCATCCAACGTGTGAAACCTGCTGTGAGGACAATTAAAGTGTGGCCAGAGGGGACAGACAAAGTGCTCCAGGACAGATTTAAAAACACAGACTGGAATATGTTCACCAACACAGACCTGGACCAGTACGCCTCATCTGTACTGGATTACATCTCCGAAACCACAGACAGTGTCACCACCCAGAAACGGATCACCATGTACCCCAACCAGAAGCCTTGGATGAACCGGGATGTTTGTCTCCTCCTGAAGGCCCGCAACACTGCTTTTAGGTCAGGAGATGCACACGCCTACAGTACAGCCAGGGCTAATCTAAAGAAGGGGATCAAAAAAGCCAAACACCATTACAAAAAGAAGGTAGAAGAACACTTCTCCAATTCCAACCCCTGACGCATGTGGCAAGGACTCCAGACCATTACAGACTACAGGACCACCAAACCCTCCCCTGCATCCTCTGATGTCTCCTTCCTCAATGAGCTCAACAACATTTATGCTCGTTTTGAGCGAGGGAACCCCACAACCACAACCAAAACAGACATGACGCCAGACCACCAACCTCTGACTCTCTCCCCCACCGATGTAGGAGCGGTGCTGAGCAGGATTAATGTCCACAAGGCTGCAGGTCCTGATGGCATTCCCGGGCGTGTTATCAGAGCGTGTTCTGAGGAGCTTGCAGGAGTGCTCACAGACATATTCAATCTGTCCTTGGCCCACGCTGTGGTACCGGCCTGCTTCAAAACCACCTCCATCGTCCCGATACCCAAAAACTCCAACCCATCTAGCCTCAATGACTACCGCCCAGTAGCACTCACCCCCATCATCACTAAGTGCTTAGAGCAGCTGGTCTTAGCACACTTCAAATCCTGTCTCCCCCCCACCCTGGACCCCCACCAATTCGCATACCGCCAGAACAGGAGCACAGAGGATGCAGTCTCCATCGCACTGCACTCTGTCCTCTCACACCTAGACAACAACAACACCTACGCCAGAATGCTGTTTATAGACTTCAGTTCAGCATTCAATACAATCCACCCCTCACAACTCATCAGGAAACTGACAGACCTGGGCATCAGTTCCCTCATTTGCAAATGGTTACTGGACTTCCTGACCAACCGCCCCCAGCATGTCCGGCTGGATAACCACTGCTCATCTACCATCACAATGAACACCGGTGTACCACAAGGCTGTGTGATGAGCCCTTTCCTCTACTCCCTCTTCACCCACGACTGCAGACCTGCTGATGGTTCCAACACCATCATTAAGTTTGCAGATGACACCACGGTGATTGGCCTCATCAGCGACAACGATGAGACCGCCTACAGGGAGGAGGTGGATCGTCTGGCTGAGTGGTGCGACACAAACAACCTTCACTGATATGTTCACACAAAAATCGCTGCAAAAGATTCTTTCCAACTGGTTTTTATAGTAGTTTTTGTCCAACTCCATTGACTTGTATTAGATGTGCTGTGATGTACGGTATTAGTCCGCCGCTATTCTATTCTATTATTCAAGCTCTCGGTGGAAGAATGTACAGATGTGAGGCGTTTGAAAAAATAGGTCCACAGTTTTACAACAAATGGTAAAACACCTGTTGGAAAGCATTTTTGCAGCGATTTGTGTGTGAACATATCAATGAACACCCCTGACCACTCGGTGAGTTTCACGTCTTTGTATGAAGCCATTCATAGGTGGGGGTGTGCTACCACAGAAACCAAAAAAGCTCGGGCCAGCAGCATTTGTCCAAATTTTAATCAAAATCGTTCGATTTCATCATAAACAATCTGAAAACAAAGCTTTAAGTGTAAAATAACAAACTTGACCTTTAAATAAGAGTGATACATTCTCAGTGTGTATGACCTCATCTTTTCCATTAGATTATGTAATTAAAATAATTTAAAATTTTACCTTATTCAGTGAGTCCAACATTGGTTTTACTTTGGTCCCTGCAGTCCCGCCCTTCCTTCGAAATATCTCCAGGAGTTTGGTGGTGTACCCGTCCAATCTGGACAAAAACGTTCGCTCCAGATGAATTGTGGTTATTCGCTTAAACTCCTCTTTGATCTGAAATGAGAGATAAAAAACACAAAATCATGTCAAAGATGACTCATGAGATCTCACATACACTTAGTTGCTGCATGAAGAAGAACTGGATTTACCTGATTTTCACAGAACAGAGAAGGCCACCTCTCTAAGAGGTCTTGGATTGCAGGGCAATCCTTGACAACCTCTTTTCTTCTCATAGCGAAAGACTTCTCCATTTTCTCATTAATTGCCCTCTCATTTTTCTTCTTCTTCATTTCCTTTAGCAAATCTAGTCTCTCCATCTCTAAGGTTTCCTCAGTCTCACCGAATGGCAGTGGTGGCAGATAATTGACTTCAGCTTCTTTGCCCTTTTAAAGCCTTTAAGTGAACCCTCTTCACTGGAGCATCGTCTCTTCAGTGTGTTCACCTCGAGCTCTGGAATGGCTAATTGGCAACCTCTTAACTTTGCCCTGTAGTTGCCCATTTTATACTTTATCCTCTGTTGCCAACCATATAGGCCATTAAAAGACCCTGGCTCTTTGAGGCATGGGTATTTTGCTACCAAGGCTTCAGCAACAGCTAAAATCTGGA
Source organism: Oreochromis grahami (assembly GCA_029532605.1). Taxonomy (NCBI): domain Eukaryota; kingdom Metazoa; phylum Chordata; class Actinopteri; order Cichliformes; family Cichlidae; genus Oreochromis; species Oreochromis grahami. The sequence continues at coordinate 5,658 of JAQSNX010007473.1, read as the reverse complement.
CACCAGTTAGATATGCTGTGAAGCCAAATATAGTCTCTGCAAGCTTCTCAAGAATGCTACTAGTTACGCTTGGGTTGTTCAAAAGTGTGCCATCATTTTCATAAGCTTGCTTTCCTGCTTCCAGTGCAAGGTCTATATCATAAGAGAAGTCTGGTATTTCAAACTTAAATGGCCATGGCTTAGACCTGTAGGATGGTCCACTCTCATCTGGGGAGGACAACAGGATTGTGTCGCATACAGATGAGGAGGAGCTTGCTTCTGTAGATAGTGGAACTGGAGATTCGACTTCTGACATGTCCACAGTAGTGAGACTCAAGATTACTGGTTCAGTTTTTACTACTTTGAGGTTAGCTTTATCTTGTACTTCCTCAATCGAGGTCAAAGTGAAGAACTGACCGTCGAAATCCATGTCCTGGTACATAAGAGTGAATGGTCCTGTAATATCAAATGTCTCTCGAAGAACATCATTGAGGTCCTGAAGTGTGCTTGGGATGCCTGCAGGTAAAAGTAGTTTGTGGACATCATCCTCCCCAAAAATTATCCGCAGTTTCGCTGAGGGTGCCATATCAACAGGAAGAAGCTGCAACAACAGAGAAGAGAACTACACAGACATTTATTCACAAGCTTCTCTCCTCACATTTTAAAAGGATAGACAAATGTGGTGCTTTAAAGTTGTCAGGCGTCTTCCTGCAAGGGTGTATGAAGCCAAAGGATAAAAATCTTTAAGCTCTCTTTGCTCAAGTAACTGCACACTCCCTGTGTTCTCCAGCTCATAACTCCCCAGGTGTTCATTGTACCATGTATTTTGTTGTCTCATGAAAAAAGTCAGTTTGTTACAAATCACCATTATCTGTAACACTTCAGAAAGGTCAGGCAGTCCTGCAGTGGAACCACAACACAACAACATTCCCACTGCATAGTTGGTGCCTAAACTGCACACATTATTGGCAACATGCACAGCTGTAACAGCAGGGAATCTGCATTTCACCAGGTCTTTTAGATCATCCTTAAGCACATCTAAAGAGACCTCTGTTGTTTTTGTGACTGCAAGTGATGGTTTGACAGAATGTGATTGATGATATGCAACCATGAGCTGGTGCTTATTTGCAAGAGACAGAAAAATACAGGGAGTGCAGAATTATTAGGCAAGTTGTATTTTTGAGGAATAATTATTATTATTGAACAACAACCATGTTCTCAATGAACCCAAAAAACTCATTAATATCAAAGCTGAATGTTTTTGGAAGTAGTTTTTAGTTTGTTTTTAGTTTTAGCTATTTTAGAGGGATATCTGTGTGTGCAGGTGACTATTACTGTGCATAATTATTAGGCAACTTACCAAAAAACAAATATATATACCCATTTCAATTATTTATTTTTACCAGTGAAACCAATATAACATCTCCACATTCACAAATATACATTTCTGACATACATTTCTCGAGCCCATACTGAAGAAAGCATTTGCTATCTTGACAGCATCATTTCAGAACACCGAAGCAGATTCCTTGATGTTTTCCCCCAACATAAGCGCATTCCCAAGCATCATTTCTTTGAGCACTATCCTCAGCTCATTCAGGAATTTGGCCCCCTAGCTGCCCTCTGGACAATGAGATTCGAGGCCAAACACAGCTTTTTCAAGAAGGTGGTCAGACACACTGGTTGTTTCAGGAATACAGGGAGTGCAGAATTATTAGGCAAATGAGTATTTTGTCCACATCATCCTCTTCATGCATGTCGTCTTACTCCAAGCTGTATAGGCTCGAAAGCCTACTACCAATTAAGCATATTAGGTGATGTGCATCTCTGTAATGAGAAGGGGTGTGGTCTAATGACATCAACACCCTATATCAGGTGTGCATAATTATTAGGCAACTTCCTTTCCTTTGGCAAAATGGGTCAAAAGAAGGACTTGACAGGCTCAGAAAAGTCAAAAATAGTGAGATATCTTGCAGAGGGATGCAGCAGTCTTAAAATTGCAAAGCTTCTGAAGCGTGATCATCGAACAATCAAGCGTTTTATTCAAAATAGTCAACAGGGTCGCAAGAAGCGTGAGGAAAAACCAAGGCGCAAAATAACTGCCCATGGACTGAGAAAAGTCAAGCGTGCAGCTGCCAAGATACCACTTGCCACCAGTTTGGCCATATTTCAGAGCTGCAACATCACTGGAGTGCCCAAAAGCACAAGGTGTGCAATACTCAGAGACATGGCCAAGGTAAGAAAGGCTGAAAGACGACCACCACTGAACAAGACACACAAGCTGAAACGTCAAGACTGGGCCAAGAAATATCTCAAGACTGATTTTTCTAAGGTTTTATGGACTGATGAAATGAGAGTGAGTCTTGATGGGCCAGATGGATGGGCCCGTGGCTGGATTGGTAAAGGGCAGAGAGCTCCAGTCCCACTCAGACGCCAGCAAGGTGGAGGTGGAGTACTGGTTTGGGCTGGTATCATCAAAGATGAGCTTGTGGGGCCTTTTCGGGTTGAGGATGGAGTCAAGCTCAACTCCCAGTCCTACTGCCAGTTTCTGGAAGACCCCTTCTTCAAGCAGTCGTACAGGAAGAAGTCTGCATCCTTCAAGAAAAACATGATTTCCATGCAGGACAATGCTCCATCACACGCGTCCAAGTACTCCACAGCGTGGCTGGCAAGAACGGGTATAAAAGAAGAAAAACTAATGACATGGCCTCCTTGTTCACCTGATCTGAACCCCATTGAGAACCTGTGGTCCATCATCAAATGTGAGATTTACAAGGAGGAAAAACAGTACACCTCTCTGAACAGTGTTTGGGAGGCTGTGGTTGCTGCTGCATGCAATGTTGATGGTGAACAGATCGAAACACTGACAGAATCCATGGATGGCAGGCTTTTGAGTGTCCTTGCAAAGAAAGGTGGCTATATTGGTCGCTGATTTGTTTTTGTTTTGTTTTTGAATGTCAGAAATGTATATTTGTGAATGTGGAGATGTTATATTGGTTTCACTGGTAAAAATAAATAATTGAAATGGCTATATATTTGTTTTTTGTTAAGTTGCCTAATAATTATGCACAGTAATAGTCACCTGCACACACAGATATCCCCCTAAAATAGCTAAAACTAAAAACAAACTAAAAACTACTTCCAAAAACATTCAGCTTTGATATTAATGAGTTTTTTGGGTTCATTGAGAACATGGTTGTTGTTCAATAATAATAATTATTCCTCAAAAATACAACTTGCCTAATAATTCTGCATTCCCTGTATATCTTGAGACAACTCCTGTGGTTCCCCATCCCAAAGCTCTAAGCTCTCTTCCACACAGGTCTCATCCTGAGCAAACATGGGTTCATTAGGTTTGCTTTTTAATACTTTAGTTTTAAAATGCTCAAGGGTGTGTGACTGGTGTTTTCTGTGTCTATGTGTAGCAAAGATGGAATAAATATTTGTACTGAAGTTGCAGTTTTTGAAGACACATGCAACTACTTCAAACTTCCTTAAGTGGTTGTTAAGATGCTCAAAATACTGCTTCTCTGAATTTAAAAAAAAAACAGAGCAGCAAAGTAGACAAGTAAATGAAAGAGGTCCACTTTGTGTGACCATCTTCACATGGTGTCGAGACAAATGGGTCTTAAGGGCATTAAATGTTTTAAAAGAGCAAGGGCAATCAGTGTGAAGACAAGGGACTGACTGGCTGCGACCACCATTTCCATGCTTTAGTCTGTAGTGTTTTAACAATCCCAACCTCTTCTCTGACTCAAAGCTACATATCTTACACATCCATCTCATATTGTGGCACCTTAAACAGACAAATTAACCATCTCAAAATTAAACCAACTGCCACACAAAGAAATTATATGACAAGTTAAACCTAATCGTTACTAATTTGATCTTACCTTGTGGACTTCAAATTAGCAGTCAGAAGGTCCTATGTTCTGTAAAAAAAAAAAAAAAAAAAGGTTATCTATATGCTTTTCAACTAATTTCTACTACCTCAATGATGCACATTGATATTAATATTATTATTATTATTATTATTATTATTTTTTTTTTTTACACATGTCAGCTCGGTGTCAAATTTAAAACAGGTCAATATGAAGACTTGAGTGAAATCGAGTGCGTACATCTTTTTTTTTTTTTCCAAAATACACCTCATGGCAGTGGTGCAGCAATTATTTTAACCTCCTAGGACCTGCCGTCCACATATGTGGACATCACATTTTTGGCTATTTTGACCAAAATACTCCATTTTGCTCGACATGGGCCTGATATCCACTTACGAGGACATTATACTGCTACTGTTCTGTCAAAATTTTAAATGAATATCCTCATTTGTGGCTCTCATTTTTCTTAAAAACAAAAATAAGGTAAAAAAAAATCTGGAAATTCTTTGTTTTTACATTCATTGGGCCCCAATATGCCCAAATATCAAAAAGAAATTAAAAATGCATGTCGTGGAAGAGTTCGGGTCTTAGGACCGGAACTGGACCGTGGTCGTTTTATTCACAAAGACGTTAGTTAAGGCAGCAGGCGTGTGTTGTTTAGGTGGCCATTTAAGCTGTAAAGTGCTGTGGGAAATTCTGGACATACCTCCTGCCAGGAAAGTTAGTCAGCAAGTCTAGCAGGAAAATACACTATTTGCTAGCACAGGTGCTTTCAGTGCGGAGAAACTGACTTAAGTAGGTGAGCCAACAGGAACGTACAAAGTTTGTTCCGCTTAAAACTTACATTCATGGTTCCACTTCTTCCCGTTTCCGTCAAGTCTGCCATCCGTCGAAATGTGGACCATGGTTTGTCTGAAGAAAGACCGCTCAAATGTGGGGAGGGGCTTTGACATCATGCTCCGAATGCAGAGAAGGTGGCCATATTCACTGATGTCACTCCATTACATTTTACTTGGAAATATCAACTAATTAAGCCAATGAATTGGTTTAGTGAATATTACTTGGATCGAATGATTCAATTTACATACAAAACTGAGGACACATAATTACAAACAATCCTCAAGTAATGCACTACAAGAAAAACTGCTATTTTAAAGTAATAGCACTGAATTTGTATTTTTTTTGTAAAATTTATATAGATAATTGAAATAATAATTACGGGGCCAAAAAACCATTTTTTTCAGTGTAGCCCCGTCCTCCAGGGCATGAAGCAGGTATGGAGGAGATCCAGGCTCCAGACATCCAGAGGCCCTCAGAGCACAAGAGACCAAGGAAGACCAACGGAGGGGCAACCGTGCCACTCTCCCGGAAAGAGCTGAGGAGAGCCCAGATGATGGTTCACTCAGCAGCCGCGGAGCAGAAGCCGGGGGGTGGGGGTGTGGGGGGTTGCAGTGACGTGCCCGTGAGCTCCGCTGGCAGCCAGCTGTGCCAGAGTGACTCGGCCTGGGGCTCGGTCACTCTCAGGTCTCTCTCTCTTCCAACTCTCTGTTAGTACATGTAGATGCTAAAAATTACAGCCTCAACATGGCATTTAATCTGTTATTAGACTCAATTCTCTCAAAATGTAAAAGAACCCACCCACCACTTTAATCACACTCTAGATCTTGTTTTAACATATGGCATAGAAACTGAACATTTAACAGTGTTTCCTGAAAACCCTCTGCTGTCTGATCATTTCCTGATAACATTTACATTTACAATAATGGATTACACAGCAGTGGGGAGTAGACCCTCATCA
>JAQSNX010007472.1:0-17915 GCA_029532605.1 Oreochromis grahami | reverse complement strand
AGGCGCTGTGGAGAGCATCCTCACACAGAACATGACAGCGTGGTTCAGAAACAGCTGTGTGAAGGACCAAAAAGCTCTCCAGAGAGTGATCCATACAGCAGAACGCTGCTGCAGGATTGCTCTCCCCCCACTTCAGGACACCTACACCAGGAGATGGTGGACTAGAGCAACGCAGATACTGAAGGACCCGTCCCATCCTGGCAACAAACTGTTCCAACTTCTACAATCTGGTAGAAGGTTCCGCATCATCCGGGCAAGGACAGAGAGACTCAAGAAGAGCTTCTATCCTCAAGCCATCCAGACCCTAAACCACCCCCCCCCCACACACACACACACATACACGCCATCTCACATCATCTATAATTGACTGAGACTCTCCTCCAGACACTCAATTCCTTTAACTTCCTTTAACTTTAAACATGTTTATATTGTCCATTCTGTAAAATAGTCAGATGTCTATTCATATTAATGCACAGAATTCACCTACTGCTGCTTCTACTGCACATTCACCCAATGTATATACTATATATATATATATATTCAACACGTTCTCACTCCCTAAGTGTAACATTTTACGCTAGGTGACAAATCGTCAACATATTACGTTTTCGGGCACCCAACGCGTTCCTACCTGACGACATCGGAAAACTGCGGACACGTGAGAACCGTTTGGACTCAATCTATACATCTTCGCTTTTCCCCTTCAAATCGCTTGGGAAAACACTATTTCACCTCATTAAAGTGCTGGTTAAGGTTAGGAATAAGGTTATGGTTAGGTTTAGCGATAAGGTTAGGTTTAGGCTTAGGGATACGGTTATGGTTAGGTTTAGGGATAAGGTTATGGTTAGGTTTAGGGATAAGGTTAGGTTTAGGCGTAGGGATACGGTTATGGTTAAGGTTAGGGATAAGGTTATGGTTAGGCATAAGGTTATGGTTAAGGTTAGGCATAAGGTTATGGTTAGGCTTAGGGATAAGGTTAGGTTTAGGGCTGCAATACAGGGCTGGAACTCGCCGCGTACCATAACAACGTGGAAAGTCACCTTTCGCGTTCCTCAGGAAAGCTGCGGGACGTGACAAAACGTCGGGATGTTACGCCTCGGGAGTGAGAACGGGCTGATATATTTATAATGTTATTCCTCTACCCCCCCCCCCCCATGTTTTTGCACATGTCGAGGAGCGTGTCAGGATACATTTCACTGTGTGTTATACTTGTATAACTATGCATGTGACAAATAAAGAACCTTGAACCTTGGACCTTGAACAAGTGTAACTTTTGATAGAAGACTTGGACACACATATTTCAGGCTTGGCCTTATACAATTCAGCATTTCCATGCTGGGGAAATAGGTTTTGCAGCTGTTTGAGCTAAGACTTTCAAGTTATTCACAAAATGAAAACCCATAATGTGTTTCAGGCGAGAGCTCCATTCAAATGCATGCAATAATACCGAGAAATGCACTGTCTCGCCGAAATAAGGCGATTTTCACTAAGTCCATAAAGACAAGTGTAACTTTTGATAGAAGACTCGGACACACATATTTCAGGCTTGGCCTTATACAATTCAGCATTTCCATCCTGGGGAAATAGGTTTTGCAGCTGTTTGAGCTAAGATTTTCAAGTTATTCACAAAATTAAAACCCATACTTTGTTTCAGGCGAGAACTCCTTTCAAATGCATGTAATCCTGTTGTATACTTTATGTAAAAAGCGTGATAAGTCCTTTGAAAATAATTTTTAAAATTCAGAAGTCAACCTGTCATTCCTTCGACTCTTATTAAGTTTCATTTCATTAATAGCACCTTCAATATCTAGTGTTGTGATGGGGGCATCACACATAGTTTTATTATTGTCACTAATTGTTTTAATATTACCTAAGCAATTATAGAATTTTTCCATGGCGTCTGTAGAAAGATTAGATTTATATAAATTCTTATAAAAGTGTTCACAAGTCTTGGAAATCACTTGAGGGTCTTGTGTGATGGCCCCATATGAACAAAGTTTAGTCATGCTGCCAAGTGTATTGTAATGTTTTTCTAATTTGAAAAAATAGCTAGAGTTTTGTTCTCCGTCTTCAAGCCATTTCCTTCTTGACCGCACAAAGGCACCTTTTGCCTTGTAAATATATATATTATCTAATTTTAATTGTAGAATTTGAAGTCTGTTCCGGTTATCTTCAGATAAATTATGAGGTGATCTATCTGTGAAGGTTCTCAGTCATCCAGGTCATCGTAGTCAAAGGAGTTTGCAAAGAAACTAGAGTTAACTAGTTCATGTCCCAGGCAACATCAGCGCGTCTCCCCCTCTGGAGCAGCTCTGTAACCCTGCAATAAAAGATGTTAGTGTGTTTTGCATATTAAGTTTGCTTAAAACCTGGCTCCGCCTGGAGCCTGCATACACACCATCATGGCCTGGAAAACAAGATCTGGAAGTGAAATCAAACTCCACACTTATAAACAATTGTATCATAAGTAGCAATAAAGCATTCAGCATCAGCAGGACAAGTATCATGTGCAGGTTTTCTCAAATCAGTAAACTACAATTATTGGCATAATTTGCCTCAGACATGGATCATCCCATGTACTCAGTTAACATTAGTGTAATCGGTGACTTCCCTTAAGCAAAGTCCCTCCATGTATTTAACACTAGGAGCTCAGTAGTGGCCAGCTAATGAGCCCCATATCAAACTATTCCACAAACACTGCATCTCTTATTTGCTTTCTCATGTTACTTGTCCGTCTCTGGTGAATTCTCTACATGCACTCTTAGAAAAACAAACATTAGCAACACACATGGACAATCCTGGAGGTCAGGCACAAATTGACAGGGTCCAGAGGTGCTATAAAAAGACCATAAAGTTAGCCATCCATAGCTGTGGAAAGAAGTGACACTAGTTTCAACACAGGAAATGTTTCACATGTTATTCACATCGTCAAAGTAACCTTCACATTTTCCCAACAACACAGTGTAACAGCATCACCAACTCATAACCTGTAAACACTGTTTTCTTCACACATAAACCCAAAAATCCTGTTGTAGAAAACATCAACCAGCTATCCTGGTATAAATCACATGATCAGACTACATGAAGAACTGTAATGCTGTAGAAATGTTAGCGCTGCGCAGGTGTACACACACTTTCTCACAGTTACCTCTGTGAGCCACACAAGGTAGTGAATAACACCCCTGGTAGATGCACAGACACAGGAAGTGGCATTTAAAAGGTTAAATCATCACGCAACCTCGAATGTTGCTGTCATCTTTCTGCTCCTGTAAAAAGAAACACACATAGATTCATCTGCACCTTTGTCAGGTGAGGGTCAACTTCGCACAGTGATATCAGTCAGTCTGTCAGCTTCTGTCAGCTTTTACCAGTCAGTCAGTGTTTTTTTTTTTCTCCCACTCATTCATTCATGCATTCATTCATTCTTTCTTTGCTGACAGTGGGAATTACTGTCGCATTTTCATTTCCACTTCTCAGCAAAATTACGTCATTTCAAAAAGAAAAGATTTTCGACTGGATTTTCTCGTTGAATCCTTTTGGACAGTGATAGGTTAGTAGCTTGAACCTATTCGCTGGAACGTTGAAGGCAATGCAATTACACAGCAAGCAAGACACGAGTAGGCAACATTCTTTATGTTTCACGTGCACGGGAGAGAACTGGACAGGCGCCGTTCCTTCGCTTGACCTCAGTTGCTCTCGTCCGTTCCCTCGTAACACTGCTCTTTTATTGTGGTTACATGAATATGCATAGGTTCATTAACATATGACATATACCTTGTGTGTGTGTGTCTGTGTGTGTGTGTGTGGGGGGGGGTCGAGATATGACCCCATGAAGACTCCCCAAAGCTGGTGCCAGGAGTCTAATGGTACATCTGAACAAAAGGCTCTTAGACTCAAACAGATATACGTATGTTTGCTATACCATATATCAGCAAGAGAAGATACGACATCTCCTAGCAGACGTGTGATCTATGCCAGCACACTCTGAGGGGGAGTGAACGCACTCCCCTCTTCATGCTACACAGAGTTGTTACAGACCTCCTGGGATGAGACATTCTTTTAATCTACAAATGATTATATACTTCTAAGCATATATGAGTAAATATTTCTAAGCATAAATGACAATCAACAATACAAATCTAACATTTCCCCTCTTTTGGCAATTATGCTAGAGAAGTACCCAGTTATGATCCCGTCATGTCTGACAGTGTCAATGCAAACATTTTTATACTCAGCATATGTCAACGTACACAATTTGACAAATATATTAGCAGTTATCCAATTTCTCATTGATCTCATCCAATGGTAAACTGCATCCTACAAGCAAACAAATGAATTGTTAATGGTCAAAAGAGAAATTAACATTTTCAAGAACACTCCAGCTTGGTGGTGCTCCTCAGCAAGACATGTAAATCGCACGTCTCTCTGCAGAGTGGTTTAAGTTCTGCAGGACATCATAAATGTATCTTCCAGTTGTTTCCATCACTGTTCATAGGACCAGAGTCCAAATGTATGTAGAATAGACATTCAGACATACCAGTTGAGTTTGTTGTTTGTCAACATGGGTCTCAGCTATCGTGAAAGCTGCAGACCTCTTCAGCACTCTAGTTTTATGGCCTCTGCCAACCCCCATCACCTCACTTCAGGCCTCTGTACTGTGGGGGATACATATGACTCCTCCATTGTCCATCCTCTGCAGGAAAAACCCTCTGTGGAAAGGGTGCTGGATCCAGTTATCTTACTGCTGTTATGATCCCAGCAGTCTTCAGTGTGCCATCGTATGCACAGTTCAATTCAATTCAATTTTATTTATATAGCGCCAAATCACAACAAAAGTCGCCTCAAGGCGCTTTATATTGTACAGTAGATAGCACAATAATAAATACAGAGAAAAACCCAACAATCATATGACCCCCTATGAGCAAGCACTTTGGCGACAGTGGGAAGGAAAAACTCCCTTTTAACAGGAAGAAACCTCCGGCAGAACCAGGCTCAGGGAGGGGCGGCCATCTGCTGCGACCGGTTGGGGTGAAAGAAGAAAAACAGGATAAAGACATGCTGTGGAAGAGAGACAGAGATTAATAACAGATATGATTCGATGCAGAGAGGTCTATTAGCACATAGTGAGTGAGAAAGGTGACTGGAAGGGAAAACTCAATGCATCATGGGAATCCCCGGCAGCCTACGTCTATTGCAGCATAACTAAGGGAGGATTCAGGTCACCTGGTCCAGCCCTAACTATATGCTTTAGCAAAAAGGAAAGTTTTAAGCCTAATCTTGAAAGTAGAGATAGTGTCTGTCTCCCGAATCCAAACTGGAAGCTGGTTCCACAGAAGAGGGGCCTGAAAACTGAAGGCTCTGCCTCCCATTCTACTTTTAAATACTCTAGGAACAACAAGTAGGCCTGCAGAGCGAGAGCGAAGTGCTCTAATAGGGTGATATGGTACTACAAGGTCATTAAGATAAGATGGGGCCTGATTATTTAAGACCTTGTATGTGAGGAGCAGGATTTTGAATTCAATTCTGGATTTAACAGGAAGCCAATGAAGGGAAGCCAAAACAGGAGAAATATGCTCTCTCTTTTTAGTCCCTGTCAGGACTCTTGCTGCAGCATTTTGGATTAGCTGAAGGCTTTTCAGCGAGTTTTTAGGACATCCTGATAATAGTGAATTACAGTAGTCCAGCCTGGAAGTAATAAATGCATGAACTAGTTTTTCAGCATCACTCTGAGACAGGATATTTCTAATTTTAGAGATGTTGCGCAAATGGAAGAAAGCAGTCTTACATATTTGTTTAATATGTGCATTGAAGGACATGTCCTGGTCAAAAATGACTCCAAGGTTCCTCACAGTGTTACTGGAGGCCAAGGTAATGCCATCCAGAGTAAGAATCTTCTTAGATACCATATTTCTAAGATTTTCAGGGCCGAGTACAATAACCTCAGTTTTATCTGAATTAAGAAGCAGAAAGTTAGCGGCCATCCAGGTCTTTATGTCTTTAAGACATTCCTGCAGTTTAACTAATTGGTGTGTGTTATCTGGCTTCATGGATAGATAGAGCTGCGTGTCATCTGCATAGCAGTGAAAATTTATGCTATGTCTTCTAATGATGCTGCCTAGGGGAAGCATGTATAATGTAAATAGAATTGGTCCTAGCACTGAACCCTGTGGAACACCATAATTGACATTAGTGTGTGAAGAGGACTCTCCATCCACAGTGCAGTGACACAGCATTAGGTGATGTTCATAGGAAACTGCTGTCATCACCACCATAGCTTCTGGTTCCTGTGCTTCTCACAGAATCATGATGTCATCCTTGGACTCCCCCTGCGCTGTCGATGGAGCTTGGCACGCTCCCCTCATCCTTCAGGTGCCCGTCTGTCGTCCACAATCTCCTCTGTTGGCCTCTGGAAAGCCCCCTTGGCACAGCTCTCATCCTTCGCAGCTTCGTGGTCCTTGGTGTGGCTGTGGAATCTGATCTCCCAATGGGCCCCAAACAGCTCGACCTTTGACCTCAACCCCTGCCTGGGCTGTCAGCTATGCCTGGAATGGGTTGCTTCTCACTGGGCCTCTGAAGATTTCTTAAGAGATTCCTTTCAGCAATACTCTGACTGCTGCACCTGTATTTCCTTGCTAGGAGGAAAAACTTATATCTGGAAAGCATGTAAAGCATCATCAAACCACATTCTTTAGTTCAGTGAGCTTCATTTATGGACCATCAAAGCCTCATCTGAACATGGATGCACCACTTTGCATAGGTACCGTCAATACCCGTTGACTAACTGTTAATCACACAAAAATCATAAAAACATAGTTTAGAAAACATAGTTTCATGTAACTCTGTAATTCTGGACCCCTCCTCTTGACGCATGGACACTCCCATGAGTCAACTCATCAAACCTAGATTTCTGTCTAAAAGAAAAAGGTTAGCTAGATCATGTCCCAGGCAACATCAGGGCGTCTCCCCCTCTGGAGCAGCACCATAACCCTGCAATAAAAGATGTTAGTGTGTTTTGCATAGTAAGTTTGCTTAAAACCTGGCTCTGTCTGGAGCCTACATACACACCATCATGGCCTGGAAAACAAGATCTGGAAGTGAAATCAAACTTCACACTTATAAACAACTGTATCATAAGTAGAAATAAACTACTCAGCATCAACAGGACAAGTATCATGTGCAGGTTTCTCAAATCAGTAAACTACAATTATTGGTATAATTTGCCTCAGACATGGATCATCCCATGTACTCAGTTAACATTAATGTAATTGGTGACTTCCCTGAAGCAAAGTCCATGTATTTAACACTAGGAGCTCAGTAGTGGCCAGCTAATGAGCCCCATATTCCACAAACACTGCATCTCTTAGTTGCTTTCTCATGTTACTTGTCTGTCTCTGCTGAATCCTCTACATGCACTCTTAGAAAAACAAACATTAGCAACACACATGGACAATCCTGGTGGTCAGGCACAAATTGACAGGGTCCAGAGGTGCTGTAAAACGACCATAAAGACCATATCTGTGGACAGAAGTGGCACTAGTTTCAACACAGGGAATGTTTTACATGTTATTCACATCGTCAAAGTAACCTTCACATTTCTCCAACAACACAGTGTAACAGCATCACCAACTCATAACCTGTAAACGCAGTTTTCTTCACACGTGAACCCAGAAATCCTGTAGTAGACAACATCAACCAGCTATCCTGGTATAAATCACATGATCAACTCACATGAAGAACTGTAATGCTGTAGAAATGTTAGCGCTGCGCAGGTGTACACACACTTTCTCACAGTTACCTCTGTGAACAACACAAGGTAGTGAATAACACCCCTGGTAGATGCACAGACACAGGAAGTGGCATTTAAAAGGTTAAATCATCACGCAACCTCGAATGTTGCTGTCATCTTTCTGCTCCTGTAAAAAGAACACACATAGATTCATCTGCACCTTTGTCAGGTGGGGGTTAACTTCGCACAGTGATGTCAGTCAGTCTGTCAGCTTCTGTCCGCTTTTACCAGTCAGTCAGTTTTATTTTCTCTCACTCACTCATTCATTCATACATTCACTCATTCTTTCTTTGCTGACAGTGGAAATTATTGTCGCATTTTCATTTCCACTTCTCAGCAAAATGACGTCATTTCAAAAAGAAAAGAATTTATATTGGATTTTCTCGTTGAATCCTTTTGGACAGGAACTTATTTTCTAATTGTCCCAGATAAGTGACTTTCTCCTGAGCCCATTGTAATCTTTTGGAGAAACTCACTTACAACAATTTTCTCGACATGTCGTATAGCGCTTCTGTTCTAATCGTGCAGATCTGCTCAAACAGAGATCATCAAACAAAACTTTCAGTGCACTGTGAAAGTATCAAAATAAAAAGGCCTCGTTAAGTCATGACACATGCTCCTCATCTCAGGAGGGTAAATCATACCATTAGCATGGTTTATCATACCATCATACTAATTGGCAGGCTCAACTTCACAACAAAAGAAAAATCATCAGCTAGATTAATTCAAAACCAACTATCAACCGCACAACACACAACATAAGCCTCATGTCTCATTAGCTATGAATTTTAATCCCCAGGACTGTACTTTTTACTCATTTAGGCCACAAATTTTATTTAGTTTTCCTTTTTCCCCTTCATCATAAACATGTGACATGCTGTCATGCATTTCACAAAAGAAGTTTGTTCTCATGTATTCAGAGTTTGGTATTTGGGTGCAGGATTCACTCACACATCACAACAGGAAACTCAGTGTTTTAGAGTTTCCACTCTAACAAACTCCAACACATCTCATTCACTCGTGCTAGAATTCAGTCACCTTTCATTAATCTAAGAACTATCAACTAATTTGCATATCAGCTATTAACCCACTAAGTTGACAGGACAACAGAAATGCATGTTCAAAATATTATCACAAAAATAGAATTTTCCCTCATACAGTAAATTACTTGTGCTGCATCAATCAAGCAGAAAGCATCTCCCAATTTACTATATTACCAACTAAATTTATTGTCTGATCACTGGTTGGTCAAACCAGAATCTTTTTTTTCCCACAAAAATTAAACTGTTGTCCTGCAACCTAGAGAGTTAACTGTCAGCATTGGATAAATTCAGCATTTGATAACAATTGTCGGCTAAATTGACAGTATTTTAGCACTGATGAGAGATAACAAGCTGATGTTTATTGCATGTGTGTTTGTGTTATTAGGCAGGTTTAATCAATGTGTCTGTGGAACTGCATCTCCAGCAGGGCATGTTCTTAAAGCTGCCTTTCCTACACACTTCTCTGCTATTAATTGATCCTTTTTTTTTAAACTAATGTGCTATGATTCCACTGATCTTTGCATCACTCCTCATCACACTAAGTGACTTGGATAAGATGATGAACAGACTCACATGCTTAAGATGCTGCCTAATCTTCATGAGCTCTCTTGTGTTTGTGTTAGTAGGGTTAATGCATGTTCTGCTTGTGTGTGTGATTTTGTATATGTTTCTTTTTGTAGTGTTTCAGATTCATTCACAATTTTCCACTTAAGCAGTCAGTTTTCTTTTCCCCAGGTTTGCTAACCCAAATTTTGATTTCCCACATTAAACAACAGCTTTCCTCTGTGTCCTTACCTCCTCTCACTCTGTTGTCCTCTCCCACTTCAACAGTCCAACAGCCGGCAGTTCTTCTTCAGCTTTGTCCTGTGTTCCACTGTCTCTTCTTGCCATTTTACTCCGAAAGTGGCAAATGTCAAACCCCAACAGTCTCCTCAAACGTTCTTTTCACAAGCACAGTGAACTTTGCAGCTTATTGGAAACACAGTGTCATTCATCCAATCAGGATGATGGTTTGCTCTTCTTCTCTGATGCTGTTTGTCCACACTGCTGCTGCTTGCTGGGTCTCTTTGCTCAGGACTTTGCTGCTGTTTCTTTATCTGCCATGTTATTGCTCTTTGGAGCTGCATTCCTTGTCTTCAGGGAGGAGTGAGAGCTCACTTGTGAGGTTGAGGGACACATGGAGCTGTACATAAGTTAGCCAAAAACTTGGCCCGAATGTTTCCAATGATGTTAAACTATAATTTCCTTCCGACTGCTGCATATGGGAAATTGATCCGGGTCTGCGTTTCATCTGAAAGTGACAAAACTAAGACATTTCCATTATTATTATCACTGCTTAACCAACACACAGAACTCTCCTTTCTTAAAAGCAGAAAATGAGATTGTAGTTGTTCTTGGCTAATAAACACAAAACCTTTTTCCTATTATTTTCCATCTACAATGTAGATTTTGTCTCTGTTTTACTCTTTTTTTTCTTTACACTAGCTGGTGACCTGCAGAATCACCGCTCTCACAATTGGAGACAATTACATTTACACAACACACACACACACTGCGACGTCAGGCACATTCACACTTACTTTTTCATCTGCATAAATAAAACATATGGCTGATGACATGTGCCATGGTGATCCATAAGTATGATCACAAGTTTATTTAATTATTTTTCAACCCAACAAAGCAAATAAACAAAAACATGATGCTGATGCTATGAACACTCTACACACATGAGTCAAGATCCAGGAAAACTGCTGCGCATCTGAAAGAAGAAGCTGAACTCACGGATACGCTACATACTCGAGTTATCATAGTTCTCTTCCCCTTTCTTTGATGAGTTCTCAGCCAGCTCCTGATCTGATAATGTGTACCTTGCTCATCAGCCCAGAAGAGACAGCAACACAACCTCACACAGTGGTTCTGTGCTTTGCCCACAGTGGCAAAGACTTACACTTTCATATTCAACTCAGCTTCTCCATCATGTAGTTTTCAGCTGTTTCACACAGGGTTCAGCATCATAGGTGTTTTCACAGGTGTGCTCTATATCTCAACAATGGCTCATAATAAGACGACAGTCTTTCAAACAGGTCAAGTGCCTCTATGCACTTCATTAGTGTAAATATTTGCCCATTTTACTTCATCTCATATGTCATCGTACTGTATTTGAGCAACCTTAAGCTTAATGCAGATTACTGTTAACAACTGGTTAAATTAATGGTCTGGAGCACAGGCTGTTGTTGATCAGGGAAATCTAAAGAATCATCTAAACATTTTGTGTCAGCAAAGGGTGGGGAAAGCCATTCACCAGAGCATATCTTAACTGCTGCTGATGTGGGCTGGCCTTCTCCACATGCTCTTCAAGGCTGCTGTTTTCCTGAAAACTTCTAACATTTAAGATTCTCCCGTGACTAGTTTACGCTCATGACAGTTATGAGAATATAAATACCTCGCACTGTTGGGAGTAAATTCTTGCAAAAATGTGTTGTCTTCCTGTGAGGCAGTCTTACTTGCTCGGGAACCCATGATAACAACAACCGTGTCACAGACCACGCCTGCTCCGCAGCATTCACACAACAACAACAACACAAAATAGGCCTATTGTCCAGCACAGTCTGGACTCCGCGGAACTCTCAACGCCCACTGAGCGGCGGAGAATGTATTACAGGACCCCACAAAGTGGTCCGATTTCGCCCACTGCGCAACCAAAAAAGTTCGAACTGCGCAACTCTGCGACTTAATGCTTCTGTACAACAACTTCACTGAGCGGTTTTGTACATCGCCCCACTAAGACGGCGAATTTTAGCCCCACTAAGCGGCCACGAACAACGCCCCACACAGCCGGCGAAGACGTACAGTTATAGAGATGTACTCTAAACTTACTCGGTGTTGCTTAACGTGTAATATCAGCCTCGGATCCCGCCGATCGTCATTCGTCGAGGAGAGAAAACGGACAGCTAATCCACCGGCCCGATGACACGTCAGGGTTCTCTCCTCGTGAATGCCGACTCCAGGGATCCGGCGTCGAAGGACCAATTAATGATAGGTTAGTAGCTTGAACCTATTCGCTGGAACGTTGAAGGCAATGCAATTACACAGCAAGCAAGACACGAGTAGGCAACATTCTTTATGTTTCACGCGCACGGGAGAGAACTGGACAGGCGCCGTTCCTTCGCTTGACCTCAGTTGCTCTCGTCCGTTCCCCCGTAACACTGCTCTTTTATTGTGGTTACATGAATATGCATAGGTTCATTAACATATGACATATACCTTGTGTGTGTGTGTCTGTGTGTGTGTGGGGGGGGGGTCGAGATATGACCCCATGAAGACTCCCCAAAGCTGGTGCCAGGAGTCTAATGGTACATCTGAACAAAAGGCTCTTAGACTCAAACAGATATACGTATGTTTGCTATACCATATATCAGCAAGAGAAGATACGACCTCTCCTAGCAGACGTGTGATCTATGCCAGCACACTCTGAGGGGGAGTGAACGCACTCCCCTCTTCATGCTACACAGAGTTGTTACAGACCTCCTGGGATGAGACATTCTTTCAATCTACAAATGATTTATACTTCTAAGCATATATGAGTAAATATTTCTAAGCATAAATGACAATCAACAATACAAATCTAACAGACAGGAACTTATTTTCTAATTGTCCCAGATAAGTGGCTTTCTCCTGAGCCCATTTTAATGTGGAGAAACTCACTTGCAACAATTTTCTCGATGACGTGTCGTATAGCGCTTCAGTTCTAATCGTGCAGATCTGCTCCAAACGAGATCATCAAACAAAACTTCCAGTACACTGTGAAAGTATCAAAATAAAAAGGCCTTGTTCAGTCATGACACATGCTCCTCATCTCTGGAGGGTAAATCATACCATTAGCATGATTTATCATACCATCATACTAATTGGCAGGCTCAACTTCACAACAAAAGAAAAATCATCAGCTAGATTAATTCAAAACCAACCATCAGCCGCACAACACACAACACAAGCCTCATGTCTCCTTAGCTATGAATTTTAATCCCCAGGACTGTACGTTTTACTCATTTAGGCCACAGATCCATCTTATTCATCTTTTCTCTTTCCCTGTCAACATAAAACATGTGACATGTTGTCATGCATTTCACAAAAGAAGTTTGTTCTCATGTATTCAGAGTTGTGTATCTGGATGCAGGATTCACTCGCACATCACAACAGGAAACTCAGTGTTTTAGAGTCTCCATTCTAACAAACTCCAACACATCCCATTCACTCGTGGTAGAATTCAATCACCTTTCATTAATCTAAGAACCATTAACCAATTTGCATATCAGCTATTAACCCACTAAGATGACAGGACAACAGAAATGCATGTTCAAAATATTATCACAAAAATAGAATTTCCCTCATACAGTAAATTACTTGTGCTGCATCAGTCAGGCAGAAAGCATCTCCCAATTTACTATATTAACAACTAAATTTATTGTCTGATCACTGGTTGGTCAAACCAGAATCCTTTTTTTCCCACAAAAATTAAACTGTTGTCCTGCAACATAGAGAGTTAACTGTCAGCATTGGGTAAATTCAGCATTTGATAACAATTGTCGGCTAAATTGACAGTATTTTAGCACTGATGAGAGATAACAAGCTGATGTTTATTGCATGTGTGTTTGTGTTATTAGGCAGGTTTAATCAATGTGTCTGTGGAGCTGCATCTCCAGCAGGGCATGTTCTTAAAGCTGCCTTTCCTACACACTTCTCTGCTATTAATTGATCATTTCTTAACTAATGTGCTATGAGTCCACTGGTCTTTGCATCACTTCTCATCACACTAAGTGACTTGGATAAGATGATGAACAGACTCACATGCTCAAGATGGTGTCTAATCTTCATGAGCTCTCTTGTGTTTGTGTTAGTAGGGTTAATGCATGTTCTGCTTGTGTGTGTGATTTTGTATATGTTTCTTTTTGCAGTGGTTCAGATTCCTTCACAATTTTCCACTTAAGCAGTCAGCTTTCTTTTCCCCAGGTTTGCTAACCCAAATTTTGATTTCCCACATTAAACAACAGCTTTCCTCTGTGTTCTTACCTCCTGCTCTCACTCTGTTGTCCTCTCCCACTTCAACAGTCCAATAGCCGGCAGTTCTTCTTCAGCTTTGTCCTGTGTTCCACTGTCTCTTCTTGCCATTTTACTCCGAAAGTGGCAAATGTCAAACTCCAACAGTCTCCTCAGTTCTCCTCAAATGTTCTTTTCACAAGCACAGTGAATTTGCAGCTTGCTGGAAACACAGTGTCATTCATCCAATCAGGATGATGGTTTGCTCTTCTTCTCCGATGCTGTTTGTCCACACTGCTGCTGCTTGCTGGGACTCTTTGCTCAGGACTTTGCTGCTGTCCCTTTATCTGCCATGTTATTGCTCTTTGGAACTGTATTCCTTGTCTTCAGGGAGGAGTGAGAGCTCGCTTGCGAGGTCAAGGGACACATGGTGCTGTAAATAAGTTAGCCAGAAATTGCAGAAATTGGCCTGAATGTTTCCAATGATGTCAAACTATAACTTTATTCCGACTGCTGCATGTGGAAACTGATCCAGGTCTGCTTTTCATCTGAAAGTGACAAAACTAAGACATTTCCATTATTATTATCACTGCTTAACCAACACACAGAACTCTCTGTTTTTTGAACTCTCTTTTCTTAAAAGCAGAAAATGAGATTGTAGTTGTTCTTGGCTAATAGACACAAAACCTTTTTCCTATGATTTTTCATCTACAATGTAGATTCTGTCTCTTTTTTACTCTTTCTTTCTTTACACTAGCTGGTGACCTGCAGAATCCCCACTCTCACAATTTGTGACAATTACATTTACACAGCGCACACACACTGCGACGTCAGGCACATTCACACTCACTCTTTTCATCTGCATAAATAAATCATATGGCTGATGATATGTGCCATGGTGATCCATAAGTATGATCACAAGTTTATTTAATTATTTTTCAACCCAACAAACAAATAAACAAAAACATGATGCTGATGCTATGAACACTCTACACACATTCAATTCAATTCAATTCAATTTTATTTATATAGCAGCAAATCACAACAAAAGTCGCCTCAAGGACTCAATCAAGATCCAGGAAAGCTGAACTCACGGATACGCTACATACTCGAGTTATCATAGTTCTCTTCCCCTTTCTTTGATGAGTTCTCAGCCAGCTCCTGATCTGATGATGTGTAGCTTGCTCATCAGCTCAGAAGAGACAGCAACACAACCTCACACAGTGGTTATGTGCTTTGCCCACAGTGGCAAAGACTTACACTTTCATATTAAATTCAGCTTCTCCATCATGTAGTTTTCAGCTGTTTCACACAGGGTTCAGCATAATAGTTGTTTTCATAGGTGTGCTCTATATCTCAACAATGGCTCATAATGGGATGGCAGTCTTTCAAACAGGTCAAGTGCCTCTATGCATGTAATTAGGTAAAATATTTGCCTATTTTACTTCATCTCATATGTCATTGTACTGAATTTGAGCAACCTTAAGCTTAATGCAGATTACTGTTAACAACTGGTTAAAGTAATGGTCTGGAGCACAGGCCGTTGTTGATCAGGGAAATCATTTAAACATTTTGTGTCAGCAAGGGGTGGGGGAAGCCATTCACCAGAGCATATCTTAACTGCTGCTGATGTGGGCTGGCCTTCTCCACATGCTCTTCAAGGCTGCTGTTTTCCTGAAAACTTCTAACATTTGAGATTCTCCCGTGACTAGTTTACGCTCATAACAGTTATGAGAATATAAATACCTCGCACTGTTGGGAGTAAATTCTTGCAAAAATGTGTTGTCTCCCTGTGAGGCAGTCTTACTTGCTCGGGAACCCATGATAACAACAAACGTGTCACAGACCATGCCTGCTCCACAGCATTCACACAAACACAACAAATATCCTCGCTCACAAACAACAAAAATTAGGCCTATTTTCTCAACGCAGTCTCACGCAGTGGCTGCGCGCTTTGCCGCACTCAGTGGCAAAGACTTACATAACAGTGATCACGCGCTTTAACGCACACAGTGATGAAGACTTTCAACTCAGTCTCACATAGTGAATGCGTGCTTCGCCGCACACAGTGGCAAAGACTTTCAACGCAACCTCACACAGAGGATGCGTGCTTTGCCGCACACAGTGGCAAAGACTTTCAACGCAACCTCACACAGAGGATGCGTGCTTTGCCGCACACAGTGGCAAAGACTTTCAACGCAACGCACACAGTGGATGCGTGCTTTTCCGCACGCAGTGGCAAAGACTTTCAACTTACTCGGTGTTGCGTAGCGTGTAATATCAACCTCAGATCCCGCCGATCGTCATTCATCGAAGAGAGAAAACGGACAGCTAATCCACCGGCCCGATGACAAATTCTCACGTCTCGCTGACGTCAGGGTTCTCTCCTCGGTGAATGCCGACTCCAGGGATCCGGCTCGAAGGACCAATTAATGATAGGTTTGTAGCTTGAACCTATTCCCTGGAACGTTGAAGGCAATGTGATTACACAGCAAGCAAGACACGAGTAGGCAACATTCTTTATGTTTCACGTGCACGGGAGAGAACTGGACAGGCTCCGTTCCTTCGCTTGACCCCAGTTGCTCTCGTCCGCTCTCCCGTAACACTGCTCTTTTATTGTGGTTACATGAATATGAATAGGCTCATTAACATATGACATAGGTATACATGTGAACAAAGAATACCTTGTGTGTGTGTGTGTGTGTGTGTGTGTGTGTGTGTGTGTGTGTGTGTGTGTGTATCTGTGTGTGGGGGTCAAACTGTGACCCCAGGAAGACTCCCCAGAGCCGTCCATCTAAACAAAAGGCACTTAGACTAAAACAGATATAGATACGTTTATCCTACAATAAAAAAATAAGACAAGGTACGACCTCTTCCATGCTCCTAAAATGTGGGTGTGAAAGTCAGAGAGCTCTGGAATGCACACAAAGCTTGCAGACTATTAAGGATCAAACCTCTACCAATCTACATCTAATTATAAAACTCTAAGAATATATGAGTAGATATTTCTAAGCATAAATGACAATCACAATACAAATCTAAAAACGACTATTAGAGCTCCGTCAGGTGTGGCCGGAAACCCGGCTCCAGGGGCCTTTTTTTGGTTTCCCTAAATGATCAGATGAAAGATCACCTGGCAACGACCTAGCTTCATTTGAGGAGCTGGCCTCTCTCTCTCTCAAGATTGACTACTGTCTGAGAGAGAGAGGCTGAAAGACATCCCAGGGCTCAAAGAGTGCCATCGCGTCCCGTGTTTTCCCCCAAGCCACTGGCCGCACAACCTGTGGCTCCGCCCATCATTTCCCAAACACCTTCTCCGCCTCCCGAACCCATGCGTTCGGCTGTCCCCTGAGGAGAGGGTGCAGCGTTTCCAGGGCTAGGAGTGTCTGTACTGCAGGAAGCTGGGTCATCGCATCCCTGTCTGCCCGGTTCGCCCAAAAGGAAAGGCCCACCGGTAAGTTGGAGCTTATTGTCTCACATGGAAGTGAGAAACGCATGGAAGTTAAGCTGTAAACACCACTCAGCCAAAAGCTCAGCCTGGGTGTTTCCTAATGATGTGAAACCTATAATTTTCTTCCAACTGCTGCATGTGGAAAATTGATCCAGGTCTGCTTTCACCTGAAAGTGACAAACTAAGACATTTTCATTAGTCTCATCCCTGCTTAAACAACACACATATCTCTCTCTGTTTTTTGTTTGTTTGTTTTTGAACTTTCTTAAAAACAGAAAGTGGGATTGCAGTTGTTTCAGGCTGAGAAACACCAAACACTCTGCATGTTATCATTCATATTTCATCAACACAACGATTTTTTCTTTTGTGTCCACGGGGGAGGTGACCTGCAGAATCATGTCTGCCCCAGCTGGAGACTGCTTCACTCAAATACTGTCACACCTCTCTGTAACTCACACACACCATGACGTCAGACACAATCACTCTGACTTCTGCTTTGCACACAATTTCACTTCATTCTTCAACGGTCTACACACTACGTGCTGCCCAATAAATACTTTGCAGTGTATTTCATCCCCTTTCAAGGCAGACTTACTCA
>JAQSNX010007471.1:0-17498 GCA_029532605.1 Oreochromis grahami | reverse complement strand
CCCTGAACAGAAACACAAACCTGAACACAAATAACCGCGAGCAGAAAACAGATGACGGTTGGGCAGCAGGAAAACACACGGATAAGACATGGTGGATACACAGACAGGCCAGCCAAACTACAAAGACAGAGGACGCGACTTAAATACACACAGGGAAACACAGGGAGATTACACACAGGTGGGGAACACAGCTGGGAATAATCAACAAGACGAGACAGAGGTAAAACTGAACACACTCACATGAGACGCAGACCTTCACAATAAAACAGGAAAGGAGAACAAATCCTTAAACATAACACAAAACAAAACACTGACAACATTAAATCATAACAAAACACTGATCCAACATTATCCTTTATTGACGGATCATTTGATCCTACACTTTAACCTGAATGTGGCTCCTTTTTTTGAAAAAACTTCCTCATATCCAATATGAACCTGGCTGTCTCTCTGTACACACAGACACACACACACAACAAGAGTTATAAGGTTAATGCGCATCCAGTCAGTTAGCTAGTTAGTACCTTGGGTTCAATATCAGCACATGCATATATGACAAAATAACCAGTTTCTCTCATTACATTTTAAACAGGACAGTTGTAACAGCAGTAGCTACGGATAATGTTAAGTTTTAGATTTTAAATAGGTTGTATACATTTCAACAGGACTGTCAAATGTCGATGATTTTACTACAGAGCAGGACGGATTGTAGGGCAGCAAACATAGTTGGGAAACACTTTTCAACACTGCAGGTTACCTGGGTGTAATGTTTTTCAGCTAAAAAGAAACATGGCCTGACTCCTACCTAAATATATAAAGAGTAACTGAAAGTTAAATGCAGCTAATATGTCCTGTTTTAAGCCAGGCACTTACACCTCCACTCAGCTGCGTCTCAGCCACTATCGCTGTGGCACTGCAGCAACGGAGCTAGAGCCAGAGTAGGGGAGAGCGGAGCTGGAACAAACCATTTTGGGAGGGGGGACGAGTTATCTATACTTTTGTTGTTAAAATGTTCCATCTCAATTAAGTAATGTATGCCTTTTTTATTTTTAGTAGTGTGTCCCAAAAACAGAAAACATTGTCAAAAAAAGTAAGAAATCTTTGGGGGTGCTTAGCACCCCCCAAAATGGGCTAAAATCACCCCTGGCTTTCATCAAGACATTTAGGGTTGCTGGACCAAAAGCCTCTTTTGGCATGAAAAAGCCAAAAAAAGGTACAGTGTTAGTTTTGTGACTGTGAAAAAAATCTACCATAGCTCACAAAAGAAATTATTGTGACTTCTGTCTAAATGTTTCTTCCCACACTGCACCACTGCAACCTGGTAAAGTCACCCAGCTACAATGTAGGCAACAGTAAATAGTTGCCATGGCCTTTGCCCCCCCTTTGGTCCAGAATTTGTATTGTTTCACTTCAAGGTCCATCTGTGTGCTCAGATTTGTTGACATATTCTCACAGCACCCAAACCTGTTAATTTAAGCCCACAGGACTGCTGAACATCAAGGTGCCATGCCGATGCATCCATCATGTTCTCAGAAGATACAGTCGTTACAAATACACGTTAAGGTGAGTCAGGGGAGGTAATGAGTTTCTTGTTGCTGGTGACTTTATTACTAACAACTGTTATATTGCAGGCTGTGTTTTAAGTTTAGCTGAGATGTTAACACAGCGTTCTTTTACTGCTTATGTTTCTGCAAAGTTCAAACGTTACTTCTCAATAACTTGAGAATGAGTGACGTAGGATTTACAAATGAATACCATAGGTGTGTCTGCTGGGCTGAAGAGTAGCACTGGCAGAAGCCAGTTTTTTTTTTAAAGTGTTGATTTAGCCTAGCCAAACCTACCTGGATCTGTGTAGAAAATAACTGATCTGAAACACACCAGTAAGTCCAACTCTGAATGGCTAAAATAATAAAAGTTAGGGTTTTGGAGTGACCTAGCCAAAGTCAAGGCTTAAATCCAATTGAGATGCTTTGGCAGGACCTTAAACAGGCCGTTCAACCTCTGAAACCCTCCGGTGTGGCTGAATTAAAACATTTCTGCTAAGAAGAATGGGCCAAAATTCTTCCACAAAGATGTGAAAGAGTCTTTGCTACTAAAATAAAATAAATAAAATGCATGATCAGAAATGCGTGATTGCAGGTCTTGGTGCCATGTAAGCCTGCCAAAAGAACATCATATGCATTACATCTTGGCTATAGCAAGATTACAGGAAACAATATTGCCACAAACTCCCTGCTGCTATTTAATTTTCTTACGACTACAACTCAGCCTCATCGGACAGGCTAGAGTAAAATCTAAATTGCATTGGTTTGAAAAACAGTCCGTGTACTCTGGATGATTAAGTCTGTATGTTTGGTGACACGGTTACAATGAATAAAACATGTTCATTCTTCCAATTCTTTTTCCGCTGAAGGCACCTTCTCTCTTCTCTAATTCACACATCATCATTGTCACTTCTCATTGTGTTCCAACTTTGGGAAAAGATCTCAAACAGGACAGTCAAAACATCTGAAATCAGTTTTTTGTCTGACTTGGGGGAAAAAGAAAAACTCGGTGGCCTTCCTCTACTGATTAAGGCAGAAATTCAACACAATGACACTTTCTCAAGGAAAATATGTTAAAGGCAACACTTTCTGAAGAAGGTTTTTTTTTTAGTGAAGTGATCAAAAGTTTATTTTAACATTGTTTATCTTGGCATACAAATACTTTGAGTTTGCTATCCAAGAACCTGTCAAGTAAATGTACTGACCAAAAAATTAACAGTCAACCATTTTCAAAAAAAAAAAATTGTAATATATGAAAGGTGACTTTACGGGCCATCACGTGTACCTCACACCTTTATAATTTGAATTTGTTTCTTTGCCAGTGAACCAAAGGAATTTTCCACGCATCACCTCCCTTCAACTTTGAGATCCTTACCGTCCACTGCACAGGATGTATCGTGTCCTTGGACATAGCATGCGTGTTTATCTCATTTCCCAATGTTTTTCCACGCAGTTTGAGGATACAGGGCAGGAAACATCGAAGGACACTATAGAACGCCCCACCCAACACAAACAAAGGAGTAACAGGTTGATGCAATACTATGTTTTAAATGAGATTAAAGGTTGGGGTTTTCTCCCTTTAAAAATAATGACATTCACTGACACATGTTGTATTTTGTTTTTGAATTCATCATTTTGCATTTAGTTACTGAAATTTTCTCCAGATGACCTTTCCCTCAATTTGGCTGAGACGATACAGAGGAACCCAAAAATAGCTGGCACCATTGTTACATTCTGTCTGCATTTCCAATTAAACGTGTGTTACAGCATGTTCTTTGTTGATTTATTACCAATTGTTTTTTTTTTCACAGCTTAAAATAACTCAGTATTTATCTGAACTGCCACCGGCTTGCATAATAGCAATCATGGGAGCAATAAAGTTAGCATGTTCTCTGTAAAGTGCAGGTTGTCTAACACAGACACACGCAGCAAGTTTGTTATTATAAAAACAAATTTTATTGAGTTGTGCTTGTCTGCCAGGTACTAGTTCAGGAAGCACACACAGTATGAGTGTTTTTTTTTTATAACATCATAAAGCACAGCACAAAAACAACACAAACACAAATGTTATTAAATGCAGTGCAATAAAACTATCACACAAATCTGTGGATGTTGAAACATGCCTATATGTGGAAGCCACCAAATAAGGCCAAATGAGTGAACACAGTGTCTTAATGGAAAAGTATATTTTAGAGAGTTGTTGTCCAGACTGCTCACAAACATGTGGTTTACAGCATGACTGATGGGGACACATATCCTGTGCTCTCCGCCAAGGTCATAGACAGGGGATTTCTTCAAATATGATGAAACAAATGAAAACAATAGATAGGCGCATTTACTTAACAGGAACACAGCTCTGTCCAAAATATGTAACATGCACGTAAAAGTATATGTATTTGTTTCTTTTCTAATAGGAAAAAATATATATTGAATCAGGCAGTATTTTACCACAGCAGTTTCTTGTGAATAGCAATGTTATAAATTTGATCAGCTTTTAAAATATTATTATTTTTTAATTACTAAGTTAAAGTAAATGATTATGGTACAGCGGGCAATTCTTCAAATTGGTGTGGCTTGAAGAACAGTTCATAAGATAAAGTAAAAATTCATCATTGGATAAAGACATTACTGATTCAGCCTCAAGTCATAGATGCAAGTTAGAAGATCTACTACAGAACTGTACACAGACAGAAGCTCCTCTGCTGGAGGAATATTAGCAGTATTAATAAAAATGTGTATTATTTCTGTTTTTTAAAATGCTAACACGCTGTGAATTCATTTTTACACAGCAGGACACAACTGACTCAGTGTGTGAGCTGTATTTTTTAATAGGTGTATTTCTTAAAGGTGACGTTTCTTCTGTCAGTTACAGTGCATTTCCTATGTTTATGACACATTTTAAATTAAGGTTTATGTGTTGGCTGTGGATGGTTGAAGCTAGATGTGCCTGTAAAATGTCAGGTTCTGTCTTATTTTTTAAGTATTTGATGTGTTAGTTTATGATTAAACACTGTTTTCCTCTCATTGTTCTACACCATCTTTAACCCATTAGCACATACTGTGCTGGGCTAGTTCTAATCAGCATTATTTGCTTAAGTTAAAAAAAAAAAGAGTATAGGCGTTATTTCAGTACAGTGACCCTTTATTTTTACACGTTAATCATTAGCTTTCTTTGCTGCTCACTGTGCTTTCAGGCCCTTTTTATTGCCATGTGCACACTTGTATCCAACAGAAAACGCTGAATGACAGTTGAGTTCGTGCTCTGAGCAGTAAATTTTGTAAATGCCTCTTGTGTCTTCAAGATTTCCCCCAAACATATTTAAAAGAACAGCCATAAAGGGCTAAAAAAGAGATAAGATAATTAGCTAATAATGCACCTTAGTTAATACTGGGCCACAACTTTACTGATAAATAAGTTGTTTATAGCTCTGATCAAATAACCAGAGTGACCTTTGGAGGAATCATCTGGAAGTCACACAGAGCTGCGACTAGTACATCATTGATTTCCTTTCCTTGTCTCGTGCTAGTATTTGCTGATGTGTCTCCCTCTCTCTCAAACAAAAATCTAAACAGAGAGAAAAGCAGAGACTCACCGACATCCTGGAATTGTCTTGGCATCCAATCTCTTTTACGGCAGCAAGGAAAAAATATATTATTGCTGTAACATGTAGGTAAGCCAACTCTGAACCTATTATTTTTTTTGTGCGCATATGATTCATCCATCCATCCATCCATTCGCTTCCGCTTATCCTTTTCAGGGTCGCGGGGGGCGCTGGAGCCTATCTCAGCTGTCATAGGGCGAGAGGCGGGGTACACCCTGGACAGGTCGCCAGTCTGTCGCAGGGCCAACACACAGGGACAGACAACCATTCACACTCACATTCACACCTAGTGACAATTTGGATTATCCAATTAACCTATCCCCACAAGCTGCATGTCTTTGGACGGTGGGAGGAAGCCGGAGTACCCGGAGGGAACCCACGCAAACACGGGGAGAACATGCAAACTCCACACAGAAAGACCCCGGCCTGATGGTGGAATTGAACTCAGGACCTTCTTGCTGTGCGGCAACAGTGCTAACCACCGTGCCACCGTGCTAACCACCGTGCGCATATGATTATTTTGCAAAACAAAACAAAAATCATAAATCATTGCAAATGTCAGAAAACCCTCGATGGCCCTTCATATCATTAATTCAGGCCACAAACACAGCAGGTAAACAATACACTGCTAAATCTAACCTCCAGTTTCCAGTACTTCTGTCATCATGTTACAGTAAATCATCACAAAATTCCAACTCTCATCAGACACGCAAACACTAAAATAGTAGTTTTTGCTCTTTTTTGGGGCTTTTGTTTTGTTCTCCAACCCTTTGTTTATGTGCTGGCCACTTAAATTGACACTAAGTGACCAAAGTTTTCACAATCCAGGCCTTATAATTTATCAGGTGGTATTACTTGAAAATGACTAGCATTTTAAACATATAAGATAAATGCATTCCTACAGACTCATCTGTTGGCTATTATTAGATTTATTGCACATGCTCTCCCTCTCCCTTCAGTGTTCCTCTGTGCAAAGTCCATGTTGACAGTAACCATCACGCGGCAGTAATTGCATTTGTGTGTTTGTGCAACGAATAAAGATCCTTGCCTTTATCGACTTTTGTCATGCACCATGCTCAAACTCACAGATCCCCGATTTCTACTGTTGAGCTAAAATATAGACTAAGAATAGGTTTTAAGTTTGAAGCGACATCAAACAGGAACTTCAAATCCAGTGAAATATACTTGTTATGGGGTTTTTTTAGAGCTAAACAGGAATTATACGTAACTGTAAGTGTAGATTTGAAGAGCTAATATAAAAATAAATTCATTAAAAAAAGCAACAAAAGAAAACAAAAATGTTCTTTGTTTGATTTTAATATATATTACCTATGCATATATTATAAGCTATTACTAGTATAATAAATATAGACCAATGCTATTTTTGTTAAACAACGGATACTTTTTAGGAACAATGGAAAAGATAAATTACATACTTGAAAAAAGTGCACAACACGGTTCTTTAATATTTCTAAAGAGCGAAACACCCATACTAGGGATGCACCGATACCGATAGTGGTATCGGTGCATAGATGCAAGTAAAACACAGCAGAAAATAAATAAAATCAAAGACTAGCGGCCCTGTTGCTCTATTTTCACCTATAAAGCAGGAGTGGGGTAGGCGGAGGTTTACCCTGGTGCAGGTGTGCTGCAGCGGTCAGTAGAAGAATCCGCGAGTTTCTCTGTGAATTTCACATTATGTCGTAGCGCACTCGGTGCTTGCTTGGAAGTTTAGGGGTTTAAAAAGAAGTTTTCTTCCCACGCAGTGAACAGTGGACACTAATGTTTTTGTCACTTTTTATGGAATCAAACTCAAAATAAGGTCAGTACTTCCACGCTTTAAACGCTGCACGCTCATACTCTCTCCCGCACTCGATATATTATCCATTGTTGATCTGCAGACAGCTGTTGTCACGTCGCACTTGCTTACGTCACTGTCATGAGACATTCTCGCAAAAAATCAAGGTTTTAGTAACGCAGTAACGGAGCGTTCCTACGGGAAAGTAACTGTAATCTAATTACCGTTTTTGCAATAGTAATCCCTTACATTACTCGTTACTTGAAAAAAGTAATCAGATTACAGTAACGCGTTACTGCCCATCTCTGGGTAGAAGTATGGGTTTTTGTACTTGGTATCGGCAATTACTCAGATCCAAGTATCGGTATCGTATCAGTTTGAAAAAATTGGTATTGTTGCATCCCTAACCCATACACAGCGTACAGTATGCTAATCAGGAAGAGGCCATTCCTAAACCACTTGCTGCTATAAGCCTGTCTGTTCCACAAAGTCTTTGTTTCATTTCAATGTTCACACTAAAGGTGTTGATGGGATGGGTTTGAGATCAAAGTTTAGTACACTCTTGAAAAGCCTTTTCTTTACAGACCCTGTTTCTGCAGCGCTGAGGCGCTGGCATGATGAAACAGGAAAAGGAATTCCTCAAACTGTCTCCAAAAAATAGACACATCGAATACTCTCAAGTGTATTTTTTTATTTGCTTTTTTTCCACTACTCTCACATTCAACAATCTGAAGATTACGTCCTAATCTTCACTTTGGCACTTGCCAAGTCTCTGTATCCTGTTTGTCTTATCATTCGCCTTCAAACGTGGCTGTGAAAAACATTTAGCCCTCTGAGCATACTCTATCTTTAAAGGGGCCTGCGCTGCCCTCTCTCTCTGCATGTGTCCAGCTGCATATGCCCATGCACGTATTAGCGTGTGGGGATATAATCAAATCAAAGATAACTAAACAACAACAACAACAACAAGCTCAACTGAAACCTGCTAGATAAAGAAAAAAGAAAAGAAATGCATGCACAGATTAGAACTTCCTCCTCCGCGTTTCTTGTTTCAGATTGATGTGCTTCCTCGCTGTCTCATCTATCTGTCAGCAGGTGTCAGCGCTTTCAAAAATGTTGTCATCCCTTCATCTCCGCAGAATGACAGTGGGATAGTTGTTGCTCTATGCACACAGGACGACTTCAAAAAACACACCTGAAACACAAATACTGAAAAGCCACATTGCTGCATGTTAATGTTGGAACTATCTATCTATGTGAACCAGAAACCATTGTTTGTGGATTATTTGTAAATTTAAAAAATCAATGACAGTACATTTAATAGTTGTACAATTCAAACTTACTGTGCTTTTAAGGTGTTTTTAGGCATTAAGATTGGCTATAAACTATTAAAATGCGTCTGGACACAGTCAAACAACAGAGTATGCTGTTAAGCCTCCACCTCTAGTGATTAATGTTAATAAGAAACTGCATTATTCAAATGTAATTCCAGGTAGTCTAGCTAGATATTAACTGGATTTCTGACACTTATCTGTAAGTAATAGTGCTTGAATGCTAAGAAAAGAAGACAATTTCTTAAATGTATTGCATGGTTGCCAGCTGTTGAATGTGAAACGTGACTTTCTTTGCATCCTCAAGTGAAAGCACAGCCGAGGAGAGTTTTATAGCTGCAGCTTTAGGATAAACGAAAATACAGTATAGATACACATTAATGGGAAGTTTGATGAATATCAAGGGGTACAAACACAACGTGTCGGTTACATTTTTCCCTAATCTCATATCAAAATTCTGGATAAACAGAAAGATAATGCTTCTAGGAAAAAACGTTTCATCAAAGTTAAATCCGAGCATTCGAAATCTCCCGCATGCTGCTTGACAGAGAGCTTTGAAGCTCGCCTGCACACCTAGAGGTGTTGCAGAGATCATTTTCTGCATGAACACATGTAAAGGAACACACGCACACACACACACACACACACACACACACACACACACACACACACACACACACACACACGAAACAGTTCATTCTCTTAGCTTTTCTCCCTGGACAAAGCACTAAATCATTAGCAGTTTTGCTCCACAGTTAATCCAACACATTGTCAACACAACTTGTTTTAAATGGCTAGCCAATAGAGGGAGGCAGAGCCCTGCAGCATCCTTTTACTCTTCTGTCACATAATCACATCAGCTGAATCTAAACTCCAGCGTCTTGACTTGCAGGGTGGCTGACAGGGAGGCGTTTGCGAAATCTGCTCCGGGTTTTACAGAATTTTTGCCAGCCCCTAAAAAAAAGTCACTATTGTGCCGCGTCTGTTCACAACAAAGACAAAATGATGATGCCCGAAGTGCTGTTGAGCTGTAGTTAGAATCTACAAGATTTTGCCCTGCGGGAGTGTTATTTACCTCTTTGTGTGAGGTGTGTGGGTCTGTGGCTATAATTGGATGAACATTCCTCAAGAAAGTGTAGCCAGACTATTCAGTCTTTCAAATCAAAAGAGCTGCTGTTAGCAGAATGGCCCTAATGGCAGCAGTGCACCCAGCTGTGTCTATTACATGATCATTAAAAACAAAAATAAGAAAAGGCATTTCAGCATTCAGGATTGTATTTTCCCCCGTTAAATATTTCCATTTAAATCAACAGCAAAATTAGATCAACAGATGATTTGTGTTACTGAACCTTACAATAATTTGTCTCGCAAACAAATTCAATAATCTTAATGTTTATTTTGAGGTAATTAAACCATGATATGTGGAAACACCCCGCGGATATCCCAAGATATCTCCATAACTCACAGAAGATCCTTGAGGCAGCTCATTGTAAGTATTCCACCCAGTGAAGGATGAAATAACACACATTTGAAAATGTAAGCCTTCCGGTGACTGAACAGAATTCATGTCTCTGCTCGCTGCTGGCCTGACCTGTAATGCAGATTAGGCTGTTTATTAAAATCATGTTTGTGGCCCCTTCATAGCATACGATTTAAAAAACAAGCAAACAAAAAAACAAAAGTCTTTTTCAGACCCAGTTTCATTAAGACATGAATCATTGGTCACAGTGGTTACTGCATTATGGTGATAATTTATTGTTATTGTTGGAGTCACCTGTCAAAATTTGGAAGTGCCGGTTCCTCTTTCCATTAGTGTATCCATGGCCACAGCAGCTGCAGGCTCACGTGCTTCATGCTTTCTGAAATAGAAATCTGCAAAGCCTCGTTAGGGTTTGTAATGGCATTGATGAGCAGCTCAGTTATGGATGCAAAAGAGTATTATAATCCAAAAAGTATAGATTGTACAGAACATGGTTTCTTTCTCCAGGAGCAGCAATAGCCTGAATGTACAGTGCAACATCAACTTGAAGTTCTTTGTTTTCACTTGTTTTTGTTGATTGCAGCAGAAACTCTCAATCAGAGATCTTCTTCTTCACATTATTTCTCTTTGCCTTTCCTTACTTGAAGCTTTACTTTTGTGCCGCAGATAACCCTGCTTGAGTTTGAGATTTTACATAACAACAAGAGATCACTTAAGTGTGATTTGTAATTAGCTACTAATGCAGCTGATAAATTTGGATTAGTGATTTTCATCTGTGTGAATGTGAATAAATGAAGGTGGTAAATGAAGGCAACATGATAACAATATTACAAGTACGGTAAATAGACGTGTAGCTGCTCTAAGGTTAAGTTTCAATTATTTGACATGAAAACAACAGAATTCAGGTCCAATGCTATGTATGCATGTTGTTAATTAGTACACAGGTGGCTGGATTGTGAATGTAGGTGTGGAGTTCAATGACAAGGTTAGAGAACCCCAGAGGGAGACATTTATTAATCAAAACGTGTTTTTTTTTTCTCCCACTCTGTCTCTCCAGTGGCAGCATATCCACTCTGAAGTACCGACTGCGAATGGTTCTGACCTGCTTCTCTTTAATCACAGATGTTTAGGCTGCAGCACAGCACCTGCACAAATAAGAAGAAAAAAACTATTCAGAAACCGTGCAGACTGCTGTTCTCTGTTAACTGCTGATGCACCTTCTTGAGAAAGTGGTATTTTTCATCCCCAGGCAATAATACAAGAGCAGATGGAATATTACTCAATTTTATTAGGAATCAAAGACGATCCAGTCATTGAAATTTGCTTTTAATCACAAAGATGGCAAAGACTGGGTGAAAGGTTTTGCACTGTATAAATATGTTCACTCTTGAGTAGTAAATTAGCAACAAACTATAATCATATATTACATGGCTGCTGAATGCAAATATATCATTTTCCTTTGAGGAATATTCCTCTTCCCCGCTCTGCTTTCTCTTTAAGAATATTGCAGATGATATTGCAATAAAGCAGTTCCCTGAATTTTAATAAAAATGGGCATTTTTCAAATGATCCCCATAAATCTTGTCTAAACCTCATGTCCAGCTGCATCCATCTGCATCGTATAAAGGACCTTTCATTCTCTGTGTATTTGCTCTGAGAGTGAAAAATCACAGTATGTTCTGCTATATTTAAGCAAGGCAAGTTTATTTATATAGCACAATTCAACAACAAGGTGATTCAAAGTGTTTTACAGAGACATTAAAAACAAAATAGATAAAAAGCATGATTTAAAATTGATTAAGACAAGCAAGCAAACAAACAAACAAACAAAACAGTATATAAAATCAAAAATCAAAACAGTAGATAAAATCAGAACAGTAGATAGAATCAGTAGTTAAAATGTAAGTTTTGGAATTTAAGCTTAAAAGTGTGGATTTGGTGCTTTATTCAAAAGCAGCTGAGAATAGGTGAGTCTTCAACCTGGATTTAAATAAACTGAGTGTTTCAGCTGATCTGAGGCTTTCTGGGAGTTTGTAAGGAGCATAAAAGCTGAATGCAGCTTCTCCGTGTCTGGTTCTGACTCTGGGAACTGATAAAAGACCGGATCCAGATGACCTGAGAGATCTGGAAGGTTCATACTGGGTCAGGAGGTCACTGATGTATTTTGGTCCTAAACCATTCAGAGCTTTATAGACCAGCATCAGAACTTTAAAGTCTATCCTCTGACGGACAGGCAGCCAGTGTAAAGACCTCAGAGCTGGACTGATGTGGTCCACTTTTTTGGTCTTAGTGAGGACTCTAGCAGCAGAGTTCTGAATGAGCTGTAGTTGTCTGACTGATTTTTAGGTAGACCTGTAAAGATGCTGTTACAGTAATCAAGCCTACTAAAGATGAATGCATGGACTAGTTTTTCCAGGTCCTGTTGAGACATCAGATCTTTTATCCTTGAAATATTCTTGAGGTGATAGTAAGCTGATTTTGTTATTGTCTTAATGTGTTTTTCTAAGTTTAGGTCTGCATCCATCACTACACCCAAATTTCTCGCCTGGTTTGTGGTTTTTAGGTGTATAGATTGAAGTTCTCTGGTGACCTGTAATCGTTTTTCTTTGGCTCCAAAGACTATTACTTCAGTTTTGTTTTTGTTTAGCTGGAGAAAATTGTGGCACAGCCAGTCATTAATTTCCTCAATGCATTTACCAAGAGCCTGTACAGGGCCTCGGTCTCCTGGTGACATTGTGATATATATTTGTGTGTCATCTGCATAGCTATGATAGTTTATTTTGTTGTTCTTTATAATCTGTGCCAGTGGGAGCATGTAAATGTTGAACAGAAGGGGTCCCAAGATGGAACCTTGGGGAACTCCGCATGTGATACTTGTCTGCTCAGCTGTGAAGTTACCTATTGATACAAAGTATTTCCTGTTTTCTAAGTATGTTTTGAACCAGTTTAGTACAGTTCCTGAAAGACCTGCCCAGTTCTCCAGTCGTTTGAGTAATATGTTGTGGTCAACTCTGTCAAATGCTGCACTGAGATCCAGTAAAACTAAGACTGACATTTTTCCACTGTCTGTGTTCAGACATATGTCATTAAACACTTTGGTCAGAGCAGTTTCAGTGCTGTGGTTCTGTCTAAAACCTGACTGGAAGGCATCATAGCAGTTATTCTGTGTTAAGAAGTAATTGAGTTGTTGAGAAACTGCTTTTTCAATGATCTTACTTAAAAATGGGAGATTTGAGATCGGCCTGTAGTTATTCATTTGTGTCTTGTCAAGATTGTCCTTTTTCAGTATAGGTTTTATTACAGCAGTTTTTAGTGATTCTGGAAACACACCTGATATTAAAGAAAAGTTGACGATCTGTAAAAGGTCTGACTCCAAAGTCTTTGAGACCTTTTTGAAAAAACTTGTTGGCAGGACATCTAAACAGCAAGAGGAGGAGTTCAGTTGACCTAAGATGTCCTCCAGGTCTTTGCTGTTAATAGGGTGAAACTGTTTCATGGTATTTAAACAGTTTTTCGGTGGACACAGTACATATCCTGGATCTGCTGTTGATGTACCAATTGCTTGTCTAATCTTTTGGATTTTTTCTGTGAAGAATTTGGCAAAGTCATTGCAGGCCATGGCAGAGGCAGAGTCAACAAGCTTTCACATTATGGATAAAGCGGGTCTTTATCCTTCATAGTTAAGAACAAAGAACATTTCTAGCCAAACTGCAACATGCATTTCTAGCCAAACTGCAACATGCAACATATGAATTACCGGTGTTTCATTAAAATTAACAGTAATAGTTTCATTTAATACACAATATTTCCAGTGATATAAGCCTACTGAAAAGCTTTTCTAACCCTGATATTACCATCACAATAAAGAAAATAATGGAAGTTACTGTTGTGGAGATTACACTATATCACCTCTTTAAAAAACAAAACAAAAAACAAGTTGCTACAAGTTAGCATGAAATGAACGCAAAATACATGAAATAAAACATTATTTTTCTTCTTACTGGTACACTGTAAAAAAAAAAAGTGGTTTTTACTAGAGATGGACCGATCCAATATTACGTATCGGTATCGGTCCGATACTGACGTAAATTACTGGATCGGATATCGGAGAGAAATAAAAAATGTAATCCGATCCATTAAATATCAAAAAAAGCACGGCTGTGTGTATTTGTAGCCTCACTACCAAGCCAGCATTTCATCTCCGAGGAAGTTATCCCAGAGAGAAGTAAAGCAAGTGTGTAAGTTCCATCCATCCTCATCCGCTTTATCCGAGGTCGGGTCGCGGGGGCAGCAGCCTAAGCAGAGAAGCCCAGACCTCCCTCTCCCCAGCCACCTCCTCCAGCTCATCCGGGGGAACACCAAGGCGTTCCCAGGCCAGCCGAGAGATATAATCTCTCCAGCGCATCCTGGGTCTGCCCCGGGGCCTCCTCCCGGTGGGACATGCCCGGAACACCTCACCCAGGAGGCGCCCAGGGGGCATCCTTGTCAGATGCCCGAACCACCTCAACTGGCTCCATTCGATGTGGAGGAGCAGCGGCTCTACTCTGAGCCCCTCCCGGATGGCCGAACTTCTCACCCTATCTCTAAGGGAGAGGCCAGCCACCCTTCGGAGGAAGCTCATTTCTGCCGCTTGTATCCGCGATCTCGTTCTTTCGGTCACTACCCACAGCTCGTGGCCATAGGTGAGGGTCGGGACGTAGATCGACCGGTAAATTGAGAGCTTCGCTTTTACACTCAGCTCCCTCTTCACCACGACGGACCGGTGCAGCGTCCGCATCACTGCAGCCGCAGCACCAATCCGTCTGTCGATCTCCGGCTCCCTTCTCCCATCACTCGCAAACAAGACCCCGAGATACTTAAACTCCTCCACTTGGGGCAGGAACTCATCCCCGACCCGGAGTGGGCACTCCACCCTTTTCCGGCTGAGAACCATGGCCTCAGATTTGGAGGTGCTGATCCTCATTCCCGCTGCTTCACACTCGGCTGCGAACCGTTCCAGTGCAAGCTGGAGGCCCCCACCCGATGAAGCCATCAGAACCACATCATCCGCAAAAAGCAGAGATGAGATTCTGAGGCCACCGAAGTGAAAGCCCTCCGCCACTTGGCTGCGCCTAGAAATCCTGTCCATAAAAATTATGAACAGAATCGGTGATAAAGGGCAGCCCTGGTGGAGCCCATCACCCACCGGAAACGAGTCCGACTTATTGCCAGCAATGCGAACCAAACTCTTACAACGGTTGTATAGGGATCGAATGGCCCGTAGCAGTGGGCCAGACACCCCATACTCCCGCAACACCTCCCACAGGACACCCCGAGGGACACGGTCGAATGCCTTCTCCAAGTCCACAAAACACATGTAGACTGGTTGGGCAAACTCCCATGCACCCTCAAGTATCCTCGAGAGGATAAAGAGCTGGTCCAGTGTTCCGCGACCAGGACGAAAACCGCATTGTTCCTCCTGTATCCGAGGTTCGACTAAACGGACGAACTCTCCTTTCCAGCACCCTGGCATAGACTTTCCCAGGGAGGCTGAGGAGTGTGTAAGTTCATCTCTGAATATTTGTAAAGCGTTCCCACGTTAAGCTTAACAACCGATATATGGAGCGACTGCCTCTCTCTCCTACGGAGCCCCGCAGGGGACATGGGAGAAAAAAAAATTACGATGAACTTTTGCGAGATCTCGCAAAACTAACTCAGGATCTCGCAGAAGTCGCAAAACAAACTCGGAGTTGAATTCCAACAATGGCGGCAGCTACTTAGTTGTAATATTACTCTTTCTGGGTCACAAAATAAACTTTTAAGATATTTTGAGGCGTGAATGTAGTTGTGTGAACGTCAAATATCTGCTTGGTTTACAAGACATCACATATTTGCAAAAGTGCTCCAACGTTTTTTCGGAGATCTGACACCCACCATCTCGAAGCTAACGGGAGGTCGAGACCTACTACAGCCGGGAGGAACACCGCTCTCCCGGCACATCGTGCCTCGACCTCCCGGTCGGCTTCGAGCTGGCGGCCTCCGAAGAATGCGGCTAAAAGTGTTGCGAGATCCCGAGTTTGTTTTGCGACATCTCGCAAAAGTCCGTCTTAATTTTTTTTTCTCCCATGTCCCCTGCGGGGCTCCGTACTCTCCTTCCCTCTCCTGCCGCTACTTTAGTCATGAAACTGCTTAATGATCAGCTGATCGGCTTT
This sequence comes from Oreochromis grahami, assembly GCA_029532605.1. Lineage (NCBI taxonomy): Eukaryota > Metazoa > Chordata > Actinopteri > Cichliformes > Cichlidae > Oreochromis > Oreochromis grahami. The sequence goes on along the minus strand of JAQSNX010007471.1, from coordinate 1,552 downwards.
TCTGTCGTGAGTCCGTCTCTCTTCTTTGTATTTGGCCCACTTTGCACCAGAAAGAGGAAAACCAGCAGCTGAACAACAGCAGTACGTTTAAGCTTGATAAGCTGTTGTTAGAATTTATTTAATATTACTTTCTAGACCAGGATCTTTTTCTACGTAGCTGACGGCTGGTAACTGTGCAGGGGCGGATCTAGCAAAGTGTAGCCAGGGGGGCCGATAGGGCATGAACAGGGAAAAGGGGGCACAAAGACATACTTTTCTTTCTTATTCTCATTTAAAATGTCTAGCTTTTAATAAATAATTATCTGAATCTTACACCCAAAGTTTTAATCTTGTGTAAAATGTATAGAAGTCCATTACTGTATATAGTAACTGTTAAGTCTAATATACCCTAGTAAGCTATAGTACTTTTTCCTTTGGGAAGGTACCATCTGTGCAGTCTGTAATTCTGTAGAAGAAAGATGTTGAATCTATTTAATTATTCTTGTAAAATAATTTAATTCTGTGCATTTTTTTTTCACACTGCATCAAATTAAAGTTGATTACGTCGATTAAGCATCATGAGGGTGGGGGGTGGTTCCCTATTTTTTTTTTTTTGCTGGGAGTTTGCAACCCTATTAGTTAGGTTGCTTAATATTTCTGCTAAGTACTCTTTAAAATACCAGAATAAGAAGGATGGAGTAGGTTTATGTGCTGCCCTTAAGGCATTTCTCTGAATAAATAGGTTCATAAGTTTGAAATAAATAATTCTAAAAAGATTTGTCACTAAAACATTGATATGTGTTGTTAAAATGAATAATTCATGCCTTACATACGTTTTAGTTAAAAGGAAAATATTGCTAGAATGTATTTCCTGTTCTGGCGGCGCACTTCCGGTTCCGGTCAAGCACTTCCGGTTTGGGTCAAACACTGTTTTTGCTGAGAAACAGGCTCCTCATGCAGAAGGCAGCATGGAGATGTAATCAGATGCCATCTTCTCTGAATTATCAGGCTGGAACGCCGTAAGTTGCTTTATATGACAGTTTATACAAATAGCTTTGGATATTAATGTATATTTTGCTAACATGAATGTTTTAGTGAGAGTAATGCACTTTATTGATGTAAACATGCTTCTACCTGTTGAGATGGAGTTCATTTTCTGTCATTTCAGTTTTCACCACATGTTCATGGAGACAATTAAACAAGCTGCAACTAAACTCCAGGGTCTTCATTTGTGGTTTAACTCGGTGTCACCAACATCCTCGTTGAAAATACTATAGTGAAAAGGCGGCTACTGATGATTCATCACGGTCAAAATGGCATCCAGTAACAAGTCTGCACGCAGTTTAAGGACCAGCCGCTCATCTGGATCAGCAGTAAGCACTGCCCATGCTCGAGCTAAAGCGGAGGCTGCAAAGGTGAGAGCATGCTATGCAACAAAAGAAGCACAGTTAAAGGTTGAAAAAGCTCAAAGTGAACTGGAAAAGGCAAAAATAGATGCAGAATTAGAAGTGTTAACATTACAGAGGGAAGCTGATGCTGCTGTAGCTGAAGCAGAAGTGCTAGAGGAAGCTGA
>JAQSNX010007470.1:0-17922 GCA_029532605.1 Oreochromis grahami | reverse complement strand
AGGAGCACAAGCCAAAGACTTTCATTGTGCATATATATGGCTACACTGTTCATCTGTGCACGACAATAAAATTTGAAACTTAAAACTAGTTTGTTTCAGTGTCCCTGTTTGTGAGTCTTTTCCTGTCTTCTGTGTTGGTCTATCTTGTTCTCTTAATGTTTAGTTATGCCGTGCTTGTGTCTCCCTTATCTGTTCTCATGTGTCTCTCCATTTTGTTTGCGTGTTCATGTTGCAAAGCTTGTGTTATCACAAACCTCTCTCGAGGTTTCCTTTTTTATTATGACAGTCTTGTGTGTCCATGTTCAGTGTGTTTAGTTTTGTGGCATCATGTTCACTTGTGTCAGCTGTTTTCCCTCGCTCGCCTTTTGTTTGATCATCAGTTTTTTTCCCACATCTGCTTTGGGTCCACTCTGCAAACACACCGGCGCTCCCTGCTGTGACAGGGAAGTCGTTTCTACTCTGAATTGTTAATCCGCTGAGTTCATCTGTGATCTAAGCCTGAATGATTCGTTCACTGAGGAGGTCGTGTAAACTCCAGCACTGATGAAGGTCACGGTTATCGGCCTCGTCCCCGCGCACAGAGATTACTCCAGGTCCTCTGAGTATGCTGATGATGTCATGGTGTGTAGATGATGTCATGTTCACAGTGAGGATTCAGTTTCTGCAGTTTGGTGAAGCTCTGCCCGATCATGTGACCCAGCTGCTGACAGGTTGCCTGATCAGCTGATAAATCTTCCTCCAGCTGTTGTGAATAAAATCTGGATTTATGAGATGTTAGATCATTGCATTCTGTTTTTATTTACTTTTTTGAAGCTGTTTGTGATTAGCGATAGTGGCTACAGGATGGTGGTTACTGGCTCAGCTCTCTAACAATGAAAGCTTTGCTCCTGCTGCTGCTGTATTGTTGTTTTGAGGAGAAGCAGTGTGAACTCCCTCGAGAACAAACAGAGAAAGATGTCTGCAATTAAACACACAAATCTGCCAACACAACACAAAACACACCCACACGAAGCTCTGCCTGTTGCTTCAGTCTGTGATGCTAATCACAGTTTTCAGCACGAGGGGGTGGAGAGGAAGACGGCAGGAGAGGAGGAAGAGAGGAGGCAGTGAGAGGAGAAGAAAGAGATGATAAGGTATCTCTTATCTTCTCAAAACGATCTGTGTGTATTTCTAAAGTGCTGATCCAGCCATGGTGTGGTAGTGATGGTTGTCAGAGTGAAGGAACGTGTGTGAATGGGCTGCTGGAGCTCTAATTAGGCGCTCACGTGTGATCAGAGGTGACTCCTGTGTGGGCGTTAGTCTGCATGTTAATCAGTGCTGCCTCTCTGAGGAACATGGGAAGGAGGAACTCCAAAGCCCCTTTTCTTTTTTTCAAGTACCCACTTGGATCGGCTCGACGCCACCGCAGGCCACACGACTTGGTCGCTCCGATCCAGAGCCTTCCAGACTGCTGCTACATGTTGTAGCTGTTCTCTGTCACCGGGGGGCAGCGTCACAGACGTGTTCATGTTTGAGCTGTTGGCGGTGCTTTAAGCTGAGCATGCAGACTCTCTGAGCTTTCAATATTTTTTTCACATTTCTTGCTCTTGTTGTGAACTCAACTTTCAAACAATCTGGGTGCAACCTACGCATCAGTGTGATCCCCATCAGGCTTTGAGATCTGCATAGCAACACGTCTGCGTAGGCTGCACATCCAAAAAGTGTGCTGCAGAGGAACCTAAGCTGGAATTCACCAGTCAGACCAAACTTGTCAAACATGACCAAACTCTGCTTCTTTTACTTTAAACGAGACTGCAAAGCTGTCTGAAAGGCTTGATGCTGTTTATCTGGAAGTAGCATTTTCAGGGGAAAAAAGAAAGCTCCAGGAGAGAAGGACAACTGCTGCCTAAGTGAAAACCCGTAGTAATCCCGTACGTGTCAGAAGTATTGAGAGAGACGCATTTTTTCTAAACACCGGGTCTCTGTGGCTTTTAAACCCCAAAACACGCTGCACCATAAACTGGTCCATCCCAAGGATCGGGTCCCCCGACACAAACAGAGTAACATAGTGTACGCTGTTAAGTGCCAGGAGGATTGCCAGGATTTATACATCGGGGAAACCAAACAAAATGGCCTGTATTTATTTATTTATTTATTTTTTTTTTGCCTGTCCCATTTGGTTCTTAAGCCGTCAGAATTGTTGTCTGAAGACCAACAAGGATACCAAATGGATTTATTTTGCCAAATGACCTTAATGACCTTGTAGTACCATATCACCCCATTAGAGCACTTCGCTCTCGCTCTGCAGGCCTACTTGTTGTTCCTAGAGTATTTAAAAGTAGAATGGGAGGCAGAGCCTTCAGTTTTCAGGCCCCTCTTCTGTGGAACCAGCTTCCAGTTTGGATTCAGGAGACAGACACTATCTCTACTTTCAAGGTTAGGCTTAAAACTTTCCTTTTTGCTAAAGCATATAGTTAGGGCTGGACCAGGTGACCCTGAATCCTCCCTTAGTTATGCTGCAATAGACGTAGGCTGCCGGGGATTCCCATGATGCACTGAGTTTTTCCCTTCCAGTCACCTTTCTCACTCACTATGTGCTAATAGACCTCTCTGCATCGAATCATATCTGTTATTAATCTCTGTCTCTCTTCCACAGCATGTCTTTATCCTGTCTTCCTTCTTTCACCCCAACCGGTCGCAGCAGATGGCCCCGCCCCTCCCTGAGCCTGGTTCTGCCGGAGGTTTCTTCCTGTTAAAAGGGAGTTTTTCCTTCCCACTGTCGCCAAAGTGCTTGATCATAGGGGGTCATATGATTGTTGGGTTTTTCTCTGTATTTATTATTGTGCTATCTACTGTACAATATAAAGCGCCTTGAGGCGACTTTTGTTGTGATTTGGCGCTATATAAATAAAATTGAATTGAATTGAAATGAATTGAATTGAAATGGATCATCATGGCATTGCCGTATTGGTCCATTTGATCAAACTTTGTTATTATTATTTATTATAATATAAATAAATAAATAAATGGTAAATGGTAAATGGCCTGTATTTATATAGCGCTTTTCCTAGTCCCTAAGGACCCCAAAGCACTTTACACAACCAGTCATCCACCCATTCACACACACATTCACACACTGGTGATGGCAAGCTACATTGTAGCCACAGCCACCCTATGGCGCACTGACAGAGGCTGACAAACAACCTCTGGCTACAACACAGAAGAGCTACCTCATCAGGCCAGGACTCTGCAGTCTATTTACACCTACAGGCCAGTGGACACTCTTTCAAGGATGAGGATGTACACATCCTGGACAGGGAAGAACGCTGGTTTGAGGGCGGAGTCAAGGAGGCCATTTACGTGAAAAGGGAAAGACCATCTGTGAATGGAGGAGGGGGCCTAAGGGTACATCTGTCACCATCTTACAATGCTGTGATTGCAGCCATTCCCCAACTCTCTGTGAATGGGACTCATGGACATTGATCAGTGGTCATGACAATTTGCATATTAATGATCATGTAACTGATGATGATTGATAATGCATCATGCATCAAGACTCTATGAAGGCTGAGCTTTTTCAAGAAATGATGATGAAGTGATGAGAAGGAGCTACAAACAACCAAAAACTGTCACAGGACCACAGCTGAGAGTCGTTATTATTTAGAACAGTTTGATATGTGTGCACTGGCAAGCTGAAGATTTCTGTTGAAATTGTTTGTCTGTAGAGAGGGGCCCACATCCAGGTACCTGCATGGGGCCTTGCCTGTTTGTGCAGCGATGCTGTGAAGAGGCCTTTATGGAGAGAAGAAAGCTCAGCGACACCTAAGAATGTCTATTTTTGTGCCAATGAGACCACAGATGGAAAAATTAAAAGCTACTCTTCGTTTCATAATAATGAAACAAAGGTAATATAATACAGATGGAAACGGAAGGAAACGATGAAGACAGGTGAGAGAGACAGAAGAAGAAAAGCTCAAAGCAGGAACAGAGAGGAAAGGTGAGCTGGATACCGCTGGGCCATGGCTGTAAGGCACAAAACCATGTAAGAACCCTTAAAAACCTCGTGTTGGTCTCTGTTTAAGAAGCGGGTGGAGGTGTGTTTCATCTTTAAGGCAATCCCTTCCTCTGCCTCACTGGAAAAGTGTTTTCGTTAGCTCGCTTAGGAAATCCTGGGCTAACACTCAAAGTTCACACTGCAGACGGAGCACCTACAGAGCCTCCACCTCATGACTGCTGCCTCTCCATCCCCCAGCAGCCTTCACTCACTGTGTTATGTGCACTGATGAAACACTGGGCTTGTTTTGTGCCAGCAACAAGAAGACATATGAATCATGAGCTCTTCCCATCCTGCACAAATCTGATCACGACCTCCAGCCTCCATCAAGGAAGAAGAACTGGTCTGGTCAAGGATGAGAGAAAGGACCATCCTGACACACCTGTGTGGGAGGTGATGATCATGAGGAGGGCATCACCAGTCTCCCTCAAAGCTTTATGGACTAAGAAGCTTCTCCAACAAAAACCCTTGATCTCTCCTGATGTTGAGGCTCTTCTCAAATAAACAAGGAAAGCTTTTAGGTCAGGCAGTGAGGAGGAGCTCAGGAGGAAAATCGGGATGTAAACAGGAGTCCAGGAGGAACATGTCAGAGCCTACTGCACCACCCTCCCTGCAGCTGAGCCAGGGACCACACCCCCGCCACGGTCACACTCTGGTATCCTGCCCTGTTTCCACAGCCGTGGACAACAGTGGGCTGATACTGCATATGAAAAACCAGCACTCACTTCATTACTTCTGACCAATATTATGTAAAACAAACTTCATGCCTACTTTTATTATTCTTACTTCCTCTTTTTAATCATGTTGCACTGCTCAGTTTTTTTGTTTTGTATTTCAGTGTGGATTTATTACTGCTGCTGTTTATGAGCTGCACAGCAGGGAGATTAAAGGCTGATCTTAAAGATCCTTTAACGAAGACCTCCCCATGGCTGATTTAGCTCTGAACCATCATTTCACTGAATGGTTCTGTAAACAGGACACACCGACGGCGGTGCAAAGCTTTTATTCTGCACATTCCTATTCTGTGTGTTCTGTGGGGCTGTCATTGGTTGGGTCAAAGGTCAGACTCACTGAGCTTTAACTGTGGGATGTTTTAGTCCGTCTGCTTCTTCTTTGTAAGTGAGAAACTATTGTCCTGTTTTCTCTCAGTGGAATGTGTTTGAGCACATCGTTGCTGCAGATATCGGCCTGCTGCAGGAGGCCACGCTTCCACACTCCTCAGAGGGCTGCGCTGAACTCCCTGTGCAGTGACAGGAGTTGTTTTACATCAGGACTAATTAGCCGGATATGAAGAAGCAGGCAGAGAAATCCGATCAGCGAGCTCTCCTGAGCTTTAAAGCTTTATCACGTTTCAGAGTGAGAGCCACTGACGGGAGAATGGAGAGGGGAACAAAGACAAATATAATGAGCAGCTACAAACACAGACTGAGGGGGAAACAAGCAGCAGGAATGCATTTTGGATTATTAGAGGAATCGCTCATGATTTTCTGGACATTATGATTCCTTTCATTTTTGCTAATAATAAAAAGGCACCAGTTAAGTGAACTGCAGCCATTCTGCTAGTGTGTGTGTGTTGTTTCAGTGCTCAGATGTGTGGAATCGGACTGATTTCATTCACTGCTGGATCAGAGAAACTCTGAGTGAATGAAGAGCTTCTGATTGTTCAGTCGCGTCTGCAGACTCTTCCTGTGTATGATGAACTAGCTTAGCACTAATAATCCCCCAGAGGATGCAGACTAGTCACAGAGGTTCATCACATCATTTATTGAACTTTAACAAAGTTCACTTCAGTCACCACGAACCTCGCAGGAATTATATGTTTACAACACTGATTTAAAAAAGCAAAACAAATAAAATCAAAAAAGAAGTTAGTTTAAAACAGTGAGGACACACACACAGAGACACACACTGTATTTATTTTATTGTTCACACATGAAGACTCAGCAAAGTTAAAACCAGTCAAAGAGACATGAGAACGGTCGTCACGGTGATGCTGCTATAGAAACATGAACAGGTAGAAACAGCCTGACTGCTCATCAGTTTGTTACCTGTTGGAGTTCAGGCTCTGGCTGCTGGACTGGAGTCTGCATACACTCGGCTTTAACATTACTCTGGGTTCTTCACTACCTTAGTGTTAGCATGCTGTCTGTGCAGATGTTAGCAGTGTAATGCAGATGTTTCTATCCTGACATAATTGTAACTGTAATGTTACAACTGAGTTTAGTACAGTACCATGTGTTACAGGCATAGCCCTTTAAGAATGAAGCACCATGGGATATGTATTCCGAGGAGCATGTGTGGGACTGTCCCTCCTATGGTGTGTGTGTGAGCGTGAGGGAGGGAGTCGGAAAAAGGGTTTCGAGTAGCTACCGAGGAAAACGGCAAAGAAAAGCATAAAAACATAATAACTCCCACAGGAGCCAAGGGGTGTGTCTGGGGTGCTCATTGTAAGTAAGCTGTTAAGAGTCATCTGTACACAGTCTTCGTGCCTCTGAAGTAATAAAGTTCCAGTGAAGCAGCTTTCCAATGCCTCTCTCTGTCTCTTCACTAGCCAAGTTGGCCTGCACAGCAAGCTAGTTATCGGCTACAAGCCAGTCACCGAACCCAACGTATTAGCCAGAGGTCTCTTTACTACAGAGCCACAGACCTGGCTGTGTGTATCTGTGTGTACCTGTGTTAACCTGTGTGTACCTGTGTAAACCTGTGTGTACCTGTGAGTACCTGTGTGAACCTGTGTGTATCTGTGAGTACCTGTGTGTACCTGTGTCAACCTGTGAGTACCTGTGTGTACCTGTGAGTACCTGTGTTAACCTGTGTGTATCTGTGAGTACCTGTGTGTACCTGTGAGTACCTGTGTGGACCTGTGTGTATCTGTGAGTACCTGTGTGTGCCTGTGTGTATCTGTGAGTACCTGTGTGTACCTGTGTCAACCTTTGAGTACCTGTGTGTACCTGTGAGTACCTGTGTTAACCTGTGTGTATCTGTGAGTACCTGTGTGTACCTGTGAGTACCTGTGTGTACCTGTGTCAACCTGTGTCAACCTGTGTGTATCCAGTGTGTGTACCTGTGTGTACCTGTGTGTACCTGTGTGTACCTGTGTGTATCTGTGAGTACCTGTGTCAACCTGTGTGTATCTGTGTGTACCTGTGAGTACCTGTGTGGACCTGTGTGTATCTGTGAGTACCTGTGTGTACCTGTGTCAACCTGTGAATACCTGCGTGTATCTGTGAGTACCTGTGTGTACCAGTGTGTATTTGTGAGTACCTGTGTGTATCTGTGTGTACCTGTGAGTACCTGTGTGTACCTGTGAGTATCTGTGTGAACATGTGTGTACCTGTGTGTATCTGTGTGTACCTGTGAGTACCTGTGTGAACCTGTGTGTATCTGTGTGTACCTGTGAGTATCTGTGTGAACCTTTGTGTACCTGTGTGTACCTGTGAGAACCTGTGTGTACCTGTGTGTACCTGTGTGTACCTGTGTGTACCTGTGAGTATCTGTGTGAACATGTGTGTACCTGTGTGTATCTGTGTGTACCTGTGAGGACCTGTGTGAACCTGTGTGTATCTGTGTGTACCTGTGAGTATCTGTGTGAACCTGTGTGTACCTGTGTGTACCTGTGAGAACCTGTGTGTACCTGTGTGTACCTGTGAGTACCTGTGTGAACCAGTGTGTACCTGTGTGTACACGTGAGTATCTGTGTGAACATGTGTGTACCTGTGTGTATCTGTGTGTACCTGTGAGTACCTGTGTGAACCTGTGTGTATCTGTGTGTACCTGTGAGTATCTGTGTGAACCTGTGTGTACCTGTGTGTACCTGTGAGAACCTGTGTGTACCTGTGTGTACCTGTGAGTACCTGTGTGTACCTGTGTTAACCTGTGTGAACCTGTGTGTACCTGTGTGTACCTGTGTGTAACTGTGTGTACCTGTGTGTACCTGTGTGTACCTGTGAGAACCTGTGTGTACCTGTGTCAACCTGTGAGTACCTGTGTGTACCTGTGAGTACCTGTGTTAACCTGTGTGTACCTGTGTGAACCTGTGTGTACCTGTGTGTACCTGTGAGTATCTGTGTGAACATGTATGTATCTGTGTGAACCTGTGTGTACCTGTGTGTACCTGTGAGAACCTGTGTACCTGTGTGAACCTGTGTGTATCCGTGTTAACCTGCGTGTATCTCTGAGTACCTGTGTGCACCTGTGAGTACCTGTGAGTACCTGTGTTAACCTGTGTGTACCTGTGTGTACCTGTGTGAACCTGTGTGTATCTGTGTTAACCTGCGTGTATCTGTGTGTACCTGTGTTCACCTGGTTTGTGATCGATGGAGGACTCTTTGAGGTTTCATTCAGAGTTTTATTTTTGCGTCCTTCTCTCTTTTTCGAGTCTCCCTCTGTTTTCTCTGTGTGTCTCCCAGGCGTTCACTTCCATTTTTATTTTGGTAAGTTCCTTTGTGTGTGGATGTCTCAGAGGTTTCTCTGCTTAAATTTGTTTCTGAGTTGGTATTAAAACTAACTAAAAGAGACGGACAAGCCGCTATCACCATTTAAAGAAACAAACAAAACTCAAGCGTTGGTCAATAAAGTAAAACGTAAGCCAAAAAGAAAGAGAGCAGCTCGCTAGCTGCAAACACGGCAAAGACACACTCAGCTCACTAGCTGCAACCCACAACAGCACAGCTCACAAGCTGTAACCACACTCATGGCACACTGGCCCAGAGCTCACCATTGCCTGGGCTTAAATACTCTTAATTACTGACGAGAGTCAGCTGCACAAAAGAAAAGGTGGCACCTCAGGCAGATGGGAGATTGTAGGACACACCCACACAGGCACCTTCAGGATGAGGCCCTGCTAGGGCCGTAACAAGGACAGTAAAAGACTCTTCTCCACACGGTCATGTTTTTCTAACGTGTGTGAGTTCACACACACACACACACACACACACACAGTGGTGTGTTGCCTGGAAACAGGTGACCTTTTGTTACCTGTCACAGCTTGTGGCTCTGACACGGACTGAGTCAGTGTGTTTGTTGTTCTTTGATTGTGTTCTCAGTTTAAATGTACTCCATCCATCCTGTCCCTCTGGTCCACTCAGAGGGACAGGATGATCCCAGCACAGGACTATGGAGCGGTGTGTTTGTCCTGTCAGGTTAATGTTCTGTGATGAGTGTGTCGACCAAACACAAAGCAGCACTCTGACGTTCCTTATGTTTCTGACTCATTTAGCAGGCATAACAACCTTGCTGTGTAAATAACAGTGAAAAATTTAAATAGATGTACAGTATTTGATTCCTACAGCGTCTGAACAGTCTGTGGAAGCAGAGCAGCAGGATGTGAGGGCCCAGGTGAGTGATAGGTGAGCTCAGCGAGGTGTCTGAATTTAAATGTGTGCACAAAAGCATCTCTTAGGCACGTGTGTCTGTGTGGGTGTGTGTCTGTGTCTGTGTCTGTGTGTGTGTGTGTGTGTGTGTGTGTGTGTGTGTGTGTGTGTGCCTGTGTGTGTGCCTGTGTGTGTGTCTGTGTGTGTGTCTGTGTCTGTGTGTGTGTGCCTGTGTGTGTGTGTGTGTCTGTGTCTGTGTGTCTGTGTGTGTGTGTGTGTGTGTGTGTGTGTGTGTGTGTGTGTGTGTGTGTGTGTGTGTGTGTCTGTGTCTGTGTGTGTGTGCCTGTGTGTGTGTGTGTGTCTGTGTCTGTGTGTCTGTGTGTGTGTGTGTATGTGTGTGTGTGTGTGTGTGTGTGTGTGTGTGTGTGTGTGTGTGTGTGTGTGTCTGTGTCTGTGTGTCTGTGTGTGTGTGTGTATGTGTGTGTGTGTGTGTGTGTGTGTGTGTGTGTGTGTGTGTGAGCACAGCCAATTTGCTGATAACCGGCACCGTCTCGTGGGACTAGTGTGTAACTATGGCAACAGCTGGAGAAGGCAGTGGTTGGTGGTGATGTAGCAGCAGCTTCTCTCCAGCTGTTTATGGCCTCTGCTTTGATTTGGTTTCTGTTTTTAATTCAGAATTTTTTAAAATGAGTCAATTATCCCGAGCGAATGAAAAAAGAGCAAAAAGTCTGATCCCAGTCCTGTAAGTACTGGATCGAGTATCTCATAAACAGAAAAGGTCAATAATAAAAGATGTGACAGTGAAACACAAGATTAAAAAAACACATCACCCTATCAGACTGACAAACTGCTCCCAGATTAAATCTAATTTAGTCGACTGAATCGATTTCGTTGCAGATACTCTATTTTTTCTTCATCAGCTGGTTAAAAACTGTTGATTAATGTTGACAAGTCCAAACTTGGCTGGATGTGCCGCTTAGAGTCGAGCAGGAAAAACAACTCAGATTACATAAATATTCAAACAAAACGACTATTTGAAATCAGAGTTTCTCCTTTTTTTTTTTTCAGTTCAACCCAGCTTTATATTAAAACAGCATCAAATCACAAAAACAGGTGATCAATAGAGTAAGGTGAATTCATTGGGTCGACGTCGTGCCTACTAAAAGGGGGAAACGTGACGGCTCTGTGAGACAAACAGACCAGACTATGACGAAACGTCAGGATCGACATGGATGACAGCGAATGCGTCACTGTCTGTTTTTATTCTATGAGGTGCTGTCCTCTCTCTCCTTTAAAACTGAGTAAACACACAGTCCAGTTCCACATGTTGACTCTCAGAACAGCTGATGGGAGGAGGAGGAGGAGGTATATTCTCTGCGTAAATAACACCGTCTTTTAAAGCTGTTGTCGTCTTTGATTTCTGCTTTGTGAAACAAACTCGGAGGCAGTTAGCATGAAGGACAGCTGAGCCTGAGACGGGGCATCCAAACATGTCCGATGTTCATCTGCACATGCTCAGAAACGTCTGTCAGCTGTAGCAGCATCTGAGGCAAACAGCTAAAGAGTGCGACACCAGAGCTAGTTGGACGATGACTCAGATACCAGGAAGCTGACAGAATACTATCATTGGTGAGGCCTGCTGAACCTGGTAGGACAGAAATATTAACAGTATTTCCACTCACACGCTGTTTCACTCATAATTTCCCAAACCGACCTCTACTACATTTCCAACAAACAGGTCATCACCCAGAATCACCCAGAAATTTATATCACAGAAAGTTGTATTTAAAGAGTGACAGACACTCGATATTATAGTCAGAACTTCCTGTTTACACCTAAAGTGCTCCAATCAGCCAATCACCAGATTGAATCCTAAGGCTAACGATAAGCTTGAGAGCAGCCAGTGAGGCTGAGGTCGCTTTGTTACTGCCTTAAAGGTTTTGCTGTGAAGTCCACATCACGCTGCTGATGGCTTAGTGAATGTTTGTTCACAGTGCTGTGTGCTTCCTGTTCCTCACAAAAGTTTCAGGTCCTCGTCTGATACCCTGCTGGATAGTCAGGGTCGTCACATCCAACCAGCCCTGCACTACGCTACATCCTATCAGTAAGGGTGTAGTGATATATTCGTCCACACTTCAGAGGATTGGGTGGATTTGGATGGATGTGTGTCTGTACAGTTTCTGTCTGTGTGTGTGTGGCTCTACCAGGCTCTCGGGGATCTGGAGCTCAGTCCTCGGGTCGAGCTGGGGTGGCCCGCCTCTGGTGGGGTCGGCTGCCTGCTGCCTCTGGTCCCCTGGTTCATCCACCCTTGGCTTTGGAAGCTTGGTCCAGGGCCTCCCTCTTCCCTGGCTGGGTGGATGCATGGTTGTCATTGTCACACACAGACACACACATGCACGCACAAACACACATGCACACAGAGACACACAGCAAAATTGCTTAATTTGTTTGTGTACCTCCGCCTGTTTTGTCTTCTTTATCTACTGATCAGAAGGTTGTTGGTTCAATCCAGTCTGGAAGCCAAATAACCCCAAGTGGCTCTGTGATGCATCCATCAGAGTGTGAAATTGTGTGAATGTTGTATAAAGCGCTGTGAGTGCTCTGGGAGAGTAGAAAAGTGCTTTAAGAATGAGTCTATTTACCATTTACTGTGTATCGCTTGTGTGTGCTGTGTTACAGATGCAGCAGTCAGAGACCCAGCGTGTCCGTTTACTTCATCCTTGACTTTCCCTCCACCGGACTCTGTTTCTTTTGCCAATCTGGTCTTCACCCACTGTCCACTCCAGCATAAAATCTACACAAAAAATAATGTGAATGATAAAATAAAATAAACAGATAAAACAAAAACATGAACAAAAGGAGCCCACAGAGAGTCTACTGTGCTCCTCTTAGGAAAGCAAATATATTTGATATAACAAAGCATTCAGAATTTTAAATCAGTGTATAAAGATATGTTTTTTAATGCAGCACAGGGATGAGGGCAGCATTAAGCTACAACAGGTGTTTTCAACATAGATATGTCCAGTGTGATAAGTTACAGTTTTTTCTGATGGCCTAAGCACATTTTTTGTAACTATTGGCTAATTTTGCAAAACTCTACACACAAATAAGAAAACCCTTCACCGAGTCAGCAAAACATTGTAGTTTTATTGCAAAAGCTAATAAACCTTGCTTAACTGTCCAAACCTTCATAAAAATTGTATTTTTGTATCAAACAGTTAACACAAGCCATCACATTAATAAGCACACAATACACCAACTACACACTGATGGTATGAATAAAAACACATCTGGCTTTTGCTTTCTCTGTGCACATGGTAGGCTATGTCAGTTTGAGGTCATACTTTTGTCATAGGTCCGTAAGCATTGAGGGATCCAAACTTCAAGTACTGGTATTTATTCACACACATCAAAACAAACACAAGTGTTTATTTCCAAGTCCAAACAAAACAGTAATTTCACTGAGGAAAAAAAAGAAATCAGTCTACATCGTGTCGTCTCTCTGGGTCTGGCCACAAAATTTCATCTACATCACATGTAATGTTCTCCAGTCCAAGGCACCGGGGAAAATATCTTCTGGAATGGCGTATCCAGGTCTGACATGATGCCTGGTCAATATCCCCACATGCCTCCTCCATTACCTGTAAAAGGGCTATGCATTGATGGGGATGACGGTCATAGACCTTCCAGCGCCAGGCAGAGAAGAACTCTTCAATTGGATTCAAGAATGGAGAGTATGGGGGGAGGATGAGTACAGTGAAGAGTGGGTGATCTGTAAACCAGTTGCGGACCAAAGCAGCCCTATGGAAACTAACATTGTCCCATATGATGACGTATCTGGTCTGCTCTGGTCTCTGAACATTGGTGAGCATGTCATGTAAAGTGTCCAGGAATGTAATAATGTGTGCAGTGTTATATGGGCCCAGGGTTGCATGATGGTGAACAACACCATTTTGACTTATAGCTGCACACATAGTTGTGTTACCACCACGTTGTCCTGGGACATTGATTATGGCACGGTGTTCAATAATGTTCCTGCCACGTCTCCTTGTCTTAGTGAGGTGAAAACCAGCCTCATCCACAACAAACTGCTCATGACCCATCTGCCTCTTGCTCCATCACTCTCTAGACAAGACAAAACAAATGCAGCACAGCAGGCACATGCACAGCACTACAGTATGCACTTCCAGATTCAGTACCAATGATACTATAACTTACCTGCACATAGTCATATCGATTCTCATTTCGAAATGTCTTTATGATGCTTGCTACAGTGTAGCGGCTCAAGTTAGGCTGAACCCGTTGGCCAGCTTCCCTCAGGGTCATTCCACGGTTGATTACATGGTCCACTATTGTAGCTCTGATGTCATCAGTAATTCTATTTCTTACTCTTCTTACCCTTCCTCCTCCCCCTCCTCTTGCTCCTCCTTCTCCTCTTCCTCTAACTTCATCTCCTTGTCCTTGTCTTCCTCTTCGTCCTACTTCTTCACCTCCACGTCCTCTTCCTCGGCCTCCTCTAATTCTCACTCTTCTCACTCTTCCTGCTCCCTCCATTGTACTCCACACGGACAGCTTACCTCGATCGTGGCTCAAGAGTTGGGAGTTCGCCTTGTAATCGGAAGGTTGCCGGTTCGAGCCCCAGCTTGGACAGTCTCGGTCGTTGTGTCCTTGGGCAAGACACTTCACCCGTTGCCTACTGGTGGTGGTCAGAGGGCCCGGTGGCGTCAGTGTTCGGCAGCCTCGCCTCTGTCAGTGCGCCCCAGGGTGGCTGTGGCTACATGTAGCTGCCATCACCAGTGTGTGAATGTGTGTATGAATGGGTGGATGTCTGGATATGTAAAGCGCTTTGGGGTCCTTAGGGACTAGTAAAGCGCTATATAAATACAGGCCATTTACCATTTACCATTTATTTATAGTTGCAATTAGTTCACTGATTGCAACGTGAACTAATTATCTAAAACAGTTTTCACATGTGACAGTGGGCCAGACAGTTGGCAAAACAGTGTAAATAATAGCCATAAATGTGTATAGTTTTGCTAGGAGTGTGTTGATCATTTGGAAATTGAGTGTAAAGCAGTGAGTTGTGTGTTTACAGTTCCACAAAAACAGTGCTGTGCAGTGGATTGTACCTACAGTTTTGCAAAGTGTGTGTTACAAAATGGCAAACCGAGTGCAAAGCAGTGTTTGTGCTTTTAGTTTTGCAAACTCAGGGAGTGGTTTTGCCATAAGTATTAACAGTTTTAGAAATTGTGCTATGAGAATCACAGTTAGGGTTTAAGCATTCAGAAAAAACTGCAACACTGTTATTCAACATATTACATGAATTCAAGAAGAAGCTGCACAACTACATGACTGAGTCATAAATATGTGAAGGTGGTGGGAGTATACAAGTGTTACTTCTTCCCACTGCTTTATGAGCACCTGTTGTACTAGAGGACACTATTGTCCTTCCTGTATATATGCTCTGTTTTGTATATATGTACTCATATGCTGAAAATAAATGATCAATGAATCAGTTCAGACCCTGATTCTGCATGCTACAACTGCTGGACAGGACAGGTTTAGAAAAGGGTTATTTATCCTCAGTAAAGGGTGTATTTCTCTCAGCAGTATTGATCTTTACATGGGTGCCGTCTGTATGTCGGAATATTGAATCAGAGCGTGTGGGTGGAGAGGTACAGGTGGTCATGGTCAGCCACACAAATTAGAGCAGTAAAAAGCCTGACAGCCCACACAGAAAGCTTTTATTGGACCACCATCTCAAAGAGAACACAAATGCTTCTGTTTTAATCAATTAACAGCACCAGAGTGACGACACAAAAGCAGCCATCAGCCATCCATCCATCCATCATCCCTCCATCACCGTTGATCCATCCATCCATCCATCCATTCATCCATCCGTCTATCATCCATCCATTCATCCATCTGTCTATCATCCATCCATCCATCATCCATCACCTTTGATCCATCCATCCATCCTTCCATCCATCACCTCTGATCCATCCATCCGTCCATCCTCCCTCCATCACCTTTGATCCATCCATCCATCCATCCATCCATCCATCCATCCATCCATCCATCCATCCATCCATCCATCCATCCATCCATCCATCCATCCATCCATCCATCCATCACCTCTTATCCATCCATCCATCCATCCATCCATCCATCCATCCATCCATCCATCCATCCATCCATCCATCCATCCATCCATCCATCCATCCATCTCTTCAATTCAATTCAATTCAATTTTATTTATATAGCACCAAATCACAACAAAAGTCGCCTCAAGGCGCTTTATATTCTACAGTAGATACAGAGAAAAACCCAACAATCATATGACCCCCTATGAGCAAGCACTTTGGCGACAGTGGGAAGGAAAAACTCCCTTTTAACAGGAAGAAACCTCCGGCAGAACCAGGCTCAGGGAGGGGCGGGGCCATCTGCTGCGACCGGTTGGGGTGAAAGAAGAAAAACAGGATAAAGACATGCTGTGGAAGAGAGACAGAGATTAATAACAGATATGATTCAATGCAGAGAGGTCTATTAGCACATAGTGAGTGAGAAAGGTGACAGGAAAGGAAAACTCAGTGCATCATGGGAATCCCCGGCAGCCTACGTCTATTGCAGCATAACTAAGGGAGGATTCAGGGTCACCTGGTCCAGCCCTAACTATATGCTTTAGCAAAAAGGAAAGTTTTAAGCCTAATCTTGAAAGTAGAGATAGTGTCTGTCTCCTAATCCAAACTGGAAGCTGGTTCCACAGAAGAGGGGCCTGAAAACTGAAGGCTCTGCCTCCCATTCTACTTTTAAATACTCTAGGAACAACAAGTAGGCCTGCAGAGCGAGAGCGAAGTGCTCTAATAGGGCGATATGGCACTACAAGGTGCTTCTGGATTTAACAAGCTGGAGCCTTTTGGATCAACTCAAGGCTTTTCAGGCAGTTTTTAGGACATCCTGATAATAGTGAATTACAGTAGTAAGAATCTTCTTAGATACCATATTTCTAAGATTTTCAGGGCCGAGTACAATAACCTCAGTTTTATCTGAATTAAGAAGCAGAAAGTTAGCGGCCATCCAGGTCTTTATGTCTTTAAGACATTCCTGCAGTTTAACTAATTGGTGTGTGTTATCTGGCTTCATGGATAGATAGAGCTGCGTGTCATCTGCATAGCAGTGAAAATTTATGCTATGTCTTCTAATGATGCTGCCTAAGGGAAGCATGTATAATGTAAATAGAATTGGTCCTAGCACTGAACCCTGTGGAACACCATAATTGACCTTAGTGTGTGAAGAGGACTCTCCATTTACATGCACAAATTGGAGTCTATTAGATAGATATGATACAAACCACTGCAGTGCAGTACCTGTAATACCTACAGCATGTTCTAATCGCTCTAATAGGATATTATGGTCAACAGTATCGAACGCAGCACTGAGGTCTAGCAGGACAAGCACAGAGATGAGTCCACTGTCAGAGGCCATAAGAAGATCATTTGTAACCTTCACTAAAGCTGTTTCTGTGCTGTGATGAGCTCTGAAACCTGACTGAAACTCTTCAAATAAGCCATTCCTCTGCAGATGATCTGTTAGCTGTTTGACAACTACTCTTTCAAGGATTTTTGATATGAAAGGAAGGTTGGAGATTGGCCTATAATTAGCTAAGACAGCTGGGTCTAGAGATGGCTTTTTAAGTAAAGGTTTAACTACAGCCACCTTGAAGGCCTGTGGTACATAGCCGATTATTAGAGATAGGTTGATCATATTTAAGATTGAAGCATTAATTAATGGCAGGACTTCTTTGAGCAGTTTTGTAGGAATGGGGTCTAAAAGACACGTTGATGGTTTGGAGGAATTAATTATTGAAGTTAACTCAGAAAGATCAATTGGAGAAAAAGAGTCTAACTTAACATCGATGGTACTAAAAGTAGCTGTAGATAATATTACATCTGTGGGATGATTATTGGTAATTTTTTCTCTAATGATAAAAATTTTATTTGTGAAGAAGTTCATGAAGTCATTACTAGTTAACGTTAAAGGGATGGTTGGCTCAGTAGAGCTCTGACTTTTTGTCAGCCTGGCTACAGTGCTGAAGAGAAACCTGGGGTTGTTCTTATTTTCTTCAATCAGTGACGAATAGTAAGATGTTCTGGCTTTGCGGAGGGCTTTCTTATAAAGCAGCAAACTATTTCTCCAGGCTAAATGATGATCCTCTAAATTTGTGACACGCCATTTCCTCTCCAGCTTACGAGTTATCTGCTTTAGGCTACGTGTTTGAGAATTATACCACGGAGTCAGGGACTTTGGATTTGAGGCCTTAGTTTTCACAGGAGCTACAGTATCCAGAGTCGTACGTAGTGAGGAGGTAAAATTATTAACAAGATAATCGACCTCTGTTGGAGTAGCGTTCAGATAGCTGCTCTGCTCTATGTTGGTACAGGGCATTGAAGATGATAACAGTGGGTGGATTATATTCTTAAACTTAGTTACAGCACTTTCAGAAAGACATCTACTTTGATAAAGTCTACTCTCCACTGCTGTGTAATCAATTATTGTAAATGTAAATGTTATCAGGAA
>JAQSNX010007469.1:0-33324 GCA_029532605.1 Oreochromis grahami | reverse complement strand
GTGTGAGAGCGTTTCAGTAGTGTGTGTGAGAGTGTTTCAGTAGTGTGTGTGAGAGGTAAAATTTCACTAGTGTGTGTGAGAGCGTTTCAGTAGTGTGTGTGAGAGCGTTTCAGTAGTGTGTGTGAGAGTGTTTCAGTAGTGTGTGTGAGAGGTAAAATTTCAGTAGTGTGTGTGAGAGTGTTTCAGTAATAATGTCCCTTACGGCACCTCATAGATTTGTGTCAGATAGTTGCAGTTTGTGAATAAAGTTTGCAAGAGCTTCAATGTTGTGTCTGTTCAGTACCAGTGTAATGAGGAGACTGAGTGCAGGTTTGGAATCCTCAGTTACAGAAGAATGCAGCAAAATCCTCAACAGCAATGTTTGAATATGAATTTGTTATTGTTTTAATAACAACAACTACCAGGATCATGCCATAGCAACACAGTGATGCCCAATCAAATGTCAGATACAAGGGATAGCACACATACACATCCCACAGGACAGTAAAGCAATGGGCATCAATGCCACAAGTCAGGCCTTAAAAATACCTGAGTTATATAACAGCACACTGACAGTGTCTTATCCAAATGTATAAAATATATACATAAAATGTATAAATACAATTAATATAATATTCATTTCAATTTTATTTAATTCTCTTCATATAGCGCCAAACAGATGTCTCAAGTCGCCACTGTTATAACAGATATATTAACATAAACATGAAATCCATTATTTAATTCTCTTCCATTCACTCCAGTTCAATTCAATAGCTATATAGATGGATAGACAGATACTTTATTAGATACTGTATTATATACTGTATTGATTCCAAATGGAGAATTAATGTGTTATATCACCAGGATAATGAATTCAAGTAGTACAATCTACAATAAATAGACAACACAGTTCAAGTTCAAAGTGCAATAGGTGCAGGATCCAGGCTTTATATTGTAAGATGCAAAATGTTTATATGTACATAATATTGTTGAAAAAATAAAGAAAGTTCCATCCATCCATTCGCTTCCGCTTATCCTTTTCAGGGTCGCGGGGGGCGCTGGAGCCTATCCCAGTTAAAAATCAAAATAAGTTTATTGTCACGGTGGCTGATGTGATTGCAATATGAACCCAAAAGCAGACAAGGGAGAGATGGAACTGAATCTTAACAAAAAGCAAACCATTTATTAGGTTGAAAAATCATGAACACAAAACAAGGCACGGCAAACAGGGGCGAAAACTAAAACCTATACTGGGAATAACTAGGTATGACTATGACAACTATGACAAAAAAAAACCATGAACATGAATCCGAGCAGGTGCATGCGAGAAACTGTGATGAAAAAACATGAACATGAAACATGAACATGGACCTAAACAGAATCAGGAGATAACCTGAAACCCGAAATAACGTGAAGGGAGGAAAACAGATGCACCAACACTGAACAGAGGAAGAACAGAGGAATACATAAACTAAATGTGCAATGCTACAAATAGAATAAATGTATCCAAACTAATCAATCAAGTTATTGGAAACTAAAGTGTGTTACTGTGTTCAAATAAAGAAATGAAAATACAAGACTTACCGCCTTTAGAGTGTGGCCATGGGTTTGGCCATCACAACATGATAACACAAGCTTGACAATGGAAAATGGAACACGCAGACATAAAACACATGACAGACTAGGAAGGCGCGAAACACACAAGCTAAATGGGAACAGATAAGGAAGACGAAGACACGGGCATAACTTAAACATTATACATAGAGAACAAGACAAACTAGACAAAAGGCAGGAGAAGACTCATAAATATGGAGACAAGGATAAAACATAAAGTAGAATAACACTCAACTAAACCCTAACTAAATACTAACACAAGAACTTTACATTATTGTCATCGAACAATGCAAACTAAACTCAAAACTGACAGTTATGTGAAAAATATAATATAATATAATAACTCGGCTTCGCACCCTTCATTCACCCGTAGCTAGCCAGGCCCCTGTAGCTGGTGCAGCCGAAGATAGCGTAGGCCCCGCTAGCTGTTCCCCGGCAGACCCCAAGCAGCTGGGGAAAGAGGGCGGCTGGGTGACGGTGAGGAGGAAGCATAGTCTTAAACTGAAGCCCCAGGTACACCACCAACCTGTTCATGTGTCTAACCGTTTTCCCCACTCGGCGACACACCCGCCGGGGGTCAAACTCTGGTAATTGGTGATTCTGTTCTCAGACATGTGAAGCTAGAGACACCGCAACCATAGTCAATTGTCTTCCAGGGGCCAGAGCAGGCGACATTGAAGGAAATTTAAAACTGCTGGCTAAGGGTAAACGTAAATACAGTAAGATCATAATTCACGTCGGCAGTAATGACACCCGGTTACGCCAATCGGAGGTCACTAAAATCAATATTGAATCGGTGTGCAACTTTGCCAAAACAATGTCGGACTCTGTAGTTTTCTCTGGTCCCCTCCCCAATCAGACCAGGAGTGACATGTTTAGCCGCATGTTCTCCTCAAATTGCTGGCTGTCTGAGTGGTGTCCCAGAAACGATGTGGGCTTCATAGATAATTGGCAAACCTTCTGGAGGAAACCTTGTCTTGTTAGGAGAGACGGCATCCATCCCACTTTGGATGGAGCAGCTCTCATTTCTAGAAATATGGACAAATTTATTAAACCCCCCAAAATATGACTATCCAGAGTTGGGACCAGGAAGCAGAGTTGCAGTCTTACACGCCTCTCTGCAGCTTCTCTCCTCCCGTTACCCCCCCAAAAACCCATCTCCATTGAGACTGTGTCAGCTCCCAAAAAGACAAAAAACAAACTAAAAACCAGCAATAAACAACTTAAACATAAAAAATCACAAAGAAAGAACAATACAGTATCCACATCTGAACAAAAGAGTAAAACAGTGAAATGTGGATTATTAAATATTAGGTCTCTCTCCTCCAAGTCTCTGTTAGTACATGACTTAATAATTGATCAACAAATCGATTTACTCTGCCTTACAGAAACCTGGTTGCAGCAGGATGAGTATGTTAGTTTAAATGAATCAACACCCCGAGTCATTCTAACTACCAGAAACCTCGAAGCACAGGCCGAGGGGGCGGTGTGGCAGCAATTTTTCACACCAGTCTATTAATTAATGAAAGACCAAGACAGACTTTTAATTCATTTGAAAGCCTGATGCTTAGCCTCGTCCACCCCAGCTGTAAAA
Organism: Oreochromis grahami; assembly: GCA_029532605.1. NCBI lineage: Eukaryota > Metazoa > Chordata > Actinopteri > Cichliformes > Cichlidae > Oreochromis > Oreochromis grahami. The sequence continues at coordinate 30,137 of JAQSNX010007469.1, read as the reverse complement.
CTCAGAAACCAGTCTTACTTGTTATCATCTATCATCCACCTGGGCCTTACACAGAGTTTCTCTCTGATTTCTCAGACTTTTTATCTGATTTAGTGCTCAGCTCAGATAAAATAATTATTGTGGGTGATTTTAACATCCATGTAGATGCTAAAAATGACAGCCTCAACATGGCATTTAATCTGTTATTAGACTCAATTGGCTTCTCTCAAAATGTAAAAGAACCCACCCACCACTTTAATCACACTCTAGATCTTGTTTTAACGTATGGCATAGAAACTGAACATTTAACAGTGTTTCCTGAAAACCCTCTGCTGTCTGATCATTTCCTGATAACATTTACATTTACAATAATTGATTACACAGCAGTGGAGAGTAGACTTTATCAAAGTAGATGTCTTTCTGAAAGTGCTGTAACTAAGTTTAAGAATATAATCCACCCACTGTTATCATCTTCAATGCCCTGTACCAACATAGAGCAGAGCAGCTACCTGAACGCTACTCCAACAGAGGTCGATTATCTTGTTAATAATTTTACCTCCTCACTACGTATGACTCTGGATACTGTAGCTCCTGTGAAAACTAAGGCCTCAAATCCAAAGTCCCTGACTCCATGATATAATTCTCAAACACGTAGCCTAAAGCAGATAAGTTGTAAGCTGGAGAGGAAATGGCGTGTCACAAATTTAGAGGATCATCATTTAGCCTGGAGAAATAGTTTGCTGCTTTATAAGAAAGCCCTCCGCAAAGCCAGAACATCTTACTATTCGTCACTGATTGAAGAAAATAAGAACAACCCCAGGTTTCTCTTCAGCACTGTAGCCAGGCTGACAAAAAGTCAGCTCTACTGAGCCAACCATCCCTTTAACGTTAACTAGTAATGACTTCATGAACTTCTTCACAAATAAAATTTTTATCATTAGAGAAAAAATTACCAATAATCATCCCACAGATGTAATATTATCTACAGCTACTTTTAGTACCATCGATGTTAAGTTAGACTCTTTCTCCAATTGATCTTTCTGAGTTAACTTCAATAATTAATTCCTCCAAACCATCAGCGTGTCTTTTAGACCCCATTCCTACAAAACTGCTCAAAGAAGTCCTGCCATTAATTAATGCTTCAATCTTAAATATGATCAACCTATCTCTAATAATCGGCTATGTACCACAGGCCTTCAAGGTGGCTGTAGTTAAACCTTTACTTAAAAAGCCGTCTCTAGACCCAGCTGTCTTAGCTAATTATAGGCCAATCTCCAACCTTCCTTTCATATCAAAAATCCTTGAAAGAGTAGTTGTCAAACAGCTAACAGATCATCTGCAGAGGAATGGCTTATTTGAAGAGTTTCAGTCAGGTTTCAGAGCTCATCACAGCACAGAAACAGCTTTAGTGAAGGTTACAAATGATCTTCTTATGGCCTCTGACAGTGGACTCATCTCTGTGCTTGTCCTGCTAGACCTCAGTGCTGCGTTCGATACTGTTGACCATAATATCCTATTAGAGCGATTAGAACATGCTGTAGGTATTACAGGTACTGCACTGCAGTGGTTTGTATCATATCTATCTAACAGACTCCAATTTGTGCATGTAAATGGAGAGTCCTCTTCACACACTAAGGTCAATTATGGTGTTCCACAGGGTTCAGTGCTAGGACCAATTCTATTTACATTATACATGCTTCCCTTAGGCAGCATCATTAGAAGACATAGCATAAATTTTCACTGCTATGCAGATGACACGCAGCTCTATCTATCCATGAAGCCAGATAACACACACCAATTAGTTAAACTGCAGGAATGTCTTAAAGACATAAAGACCTGGATGGCCGCTAACTTTCTGCTTCTTAATTCAGATAAAACTGAGGTTATTGTACTCAGCCCTGAAAATCTTAGAAATATGGTATCTAAGAAGATTCTTACTCTGGATGGCATTACCTTTGCCTCCAGTAATGCTGTGAGGAACCTTGGAGTCATTTTTGACCAGGACATGTCCTTCAATGCACATATTAAACAAATATGTAAGACTGCTTTCTTCCATTTGCAACATCTCTAAAATTAGAAATATCCTGTCTCAGAGTGATGCTGAAAAACTAGTTCATGCATTTATTACTTCCAGGCTGGACTACTGTAATTCATTATTATCAGGATGTCCTAAAAACTCGCTGAAAAGCCTTCAGCTAATCCAAAATGCTGCAGCAAGTGTCCTGACAGGGACTAGAAGGAGAGAGCATATTTCTCCTGTTTTGGCTTCCCTTCATTGGCTTCCTGTTAAATCCAGAATTGAATTCAAAATCCTGCTCCTCACATACAAGGTCTTAAATAATCAGGCCCCATCTTATCTTAATGACCTTGTAGTACCATATCACCCTATTAGAGCACTTCGCTCTCGCTCTGCAGGCCTACTTGTTGTTCCTAGAGTATTTAAAAGTAGAATGGGAGGCAGAGCCTTCAGTTTTCAGGCCCCTCTTCTGTGGAACCAGCTTCCAGTTTGGATTCGGGAGACAGACACTATCTCTACTTTCAAGATTAGGCTTAAAACTTTCCTTTTTGCTAAAGCATATAGTTAGGGCTGGACCAGGTGACCCTGAATCCTCCCTTAGTTATGCTGCAATAGACGTAGGCTGCCGGGGATTCCCATGATGCATTGAGTTTTTCCCTTCCAGTCACCTTTCTCACTCACTATGTGCTAATAGACCTCTCTGCATTGAATCATATCTGTTATTAATCTCTGTATCTCTTCCACAGCATGTCTTTCATCCTGTTTTCCTTCTTTCACCCCAACCGGTCGCAGCAGATGGCCGCCCCTCCCTGAGCCTGGTTCTGCCGGAGGTTTCTTCCTGTTAAAAGGGAGTTTTTCCTTCCCACTGTCGCCAAAGTGCTTGCTCATAGGGGGTCATATGATTGTTGGGTTTTTCTCTGTATTTATTATTGTGCTATCTACTGTACAATATAAAGCGCCTTGAGGCGACTTTTGTTGTGATTTGGTGCTATATAAATTGAATTGAATTGAATATAAATGCCCACCCTCTTTTTTTTAGTTAACCTGAGGGTGTTTAGAGCTACCCAACCAGGATCATGCCATAGTTATTTCACAATCACTGAGATTGAAGATATGGGTTTTCCTCTTTTTTCCCCCCTTTTTTTCTGCTTCACCAACCATCTCGTGGCGTTCGGAGTCAGACACGGTCACGTTAAAGCCTCTGCAGTTCACTGTGGTGTTGCGGATTTGGCAGAAGTTGCATTATCTGAAGGTCAAACACATCAACCTCACGACATTTGCAGCAGGCCATTGGAGCGCACGAGGAGCTGGTTTTACTCATCAAAGAGCTAAAATGTCGACCCCCCCCCCCACACACACACACACACACACACACACACACACATCCACAAATCTGTGACTGTAAGGAGGGGAAAGCAGACGACTGTTCAACCTGTGCTGTGGAGACTGAGACCACCTTGGAAATGTAATCTCCATTAAATGGTTCAGTGTCTTTGTTTACCACTTGAGTAATGTGGGGGGCGGTTTGACTTTAGTGTTTTTGTATTTGCGTCTTACTTTTATTTTGTCTTCAATTTTCAGCTGCACTTTAATTAATCTTTAAAATATTCAGAGAATTGAATTATTATAGTTAGCAGAAAGCTGAAACAGTCTATTGCTTCTTGCAGGAAAGGGGTTCATTAGATTGATTCTGCTACTTGCTATAAAGCATTGACTATGGCTACAGTATAGTCTCCAGTGAGTCTTACACAATAATATTTATTTGACTGTTTGTCATAAAATCTTATGCATATTGCATATCAGCCTTGAGGTTTGAGTGCATAACACACACAATAAGCCATTTCATTGATTAATGCTCTGATAATCTGCATATTAAGGAAGCTACATGTGTTGCCCTGTTGCCACAATCTGGGACTGCCCCTTGTGGTAAAAGGACTCTAAGATGATTTTTTAAAGGTGCCTGTCAGCATCACAGATTGCCATATACATCATTTTCAGCTTGGAAACCACGTCTAAATATGCTTGCATATCCATGCATATCTTGCATGTCCATGTGTTCGTGTGTAGGGGGGTGGAGAAACAAGATCCTGCTATAGTTTTTCATTCTGTTGTACCTGGAATGTGTAAATAGACTACTTCTGGGATTGTGCATCTTCTCTAAAAACGCGTCTCTGCCTCAACCTGTTTGTCACTGTGTCTCTGACAGATCCTCCACACTGTTGGCTCACTGTAGCTCCTTTAACCTGAGTTATCTTTCACACAATGCCTCTCTCTCTGTCTCTCCTCTGTCCTTCTCCACCACTTCTCACTCACACGCTGGCTTTCACCCCCCCCCCCCTTGCTTTGAATAGAGGACTGTGGCAAGGGTTCAGTTCAGTAGCAGTGGAGTGAGTCCCTTTGTGTTTGTCAAGAGCAGTTTGACAGCAGATCTTATCCTCTGCACTGTTCTCCTCACTGTAGAAAAGGTGGCTGAACTGCACTCAGTGGGCCGCCAGGGTCAGATAGTTCATGCTCAACCTCGGAGACACAATGTCAAGCTCAGTCCAGATCCTTCCAAGTGGAAAGCTCTTTTTCGAACATTGCTTCCTCTGGAGGTCATCAACCCCAAGCGCTGGGAAGCTAGTCATCTGTGTAAAAGGCTTGAGCTACATTTATAAAGTATCAGAAAAAAAATGACAAAGAATCTGTGAGACGAGCAAACCACAACTCAGCACAGAAACTGCAGGCGCGGCCGTTCGCTCAAGTACCACAGTGACGGAGCAGGTTGAAAAATTCATGAATGGAAAGTTCCCTTTTTTCCCTGCAGACTAGCGTCAGCAAGGAAGCCTCTGGACCAGATGTTTTAACCAAAAAAATAAAATAAAAAATTGGCACGCTTGTCTTTTCAGGGAGAAATTCTGCATGTGATTTTGAACTGAGTGCTGGTTCTGACAGGAGTGCTTGCCTCTTTAAAAACAGGTTCATAGTCATCAGGTGCTGTAAGTATACAACTTGGAGTAAGTACCTAAGCACCTTGCTGAAAAGCAAAGTAGATACTTGCCAGACTAAATCCACTATATGAAGAGGCTGTCTTGGTTGCCAGTCCTGCCACCCAATAGATCACGGGTGATTTGTGAGTATTAAAGGTAGCAAAGGTCATCTGCCAGTGAGCACGAGGCAAAGAACAAACTCACAAAGCACAGTCCTTCAGTGAACGCTGCATTCAGCAGACCCAAAAGCTTTATTGATCGCCCTTAGTACTAATGAGATCGGATGTAGCACTCCTAACACCACCAATATTCTCTTCTCACTAAATCAACGGATTTAGATTGGCATACACATCCGTCTTATCCCCGCCTGTTACAATCCATACGTGTCAGGCAGCCTCTGGCAAACAAAGAAGAATAAAGAAGAATGAGAGAAAACGTAGGATTTGATAGAAGAAAAGACACCTAAAGGACTTATAGGACTCCAGCTGAGGGCTGTATGCGCGGGTCCCCACAAAAGGGGGAGAGAGATGAGGCTTGTAATGGGCAGGCCATCACATCCACCGGAGGACAAAAGAGGGTGACAAGCGGTCGGTGGACAGAAGGTCCATTTCCACTCGCACAAAAGGACCGGGGAGATGAAGCAGATTAGCAGCTCTTTATGCCCATTGTGAAGGTTCTAAATGATAAGATTTACCCCTTTTTCATCCCGGCCTCTGCTCCATGTGTGCATGTGTGAGTGTGAGCCCCCCACCAAAATATCACTTCACATCTTTTTTGCTTTCTTTTGTACACTCCATCAGGAAATCCTTTTTTTTTTCTGCATTCATATGGGGGTACACACACACACACACACAGAAGCCCTTATTCTTAAGAGTTCTATTCATCCCCATAGGAAGGTCACAAGAGCCAGGTCTCCTCCACTTTTTACTAAAAATCTGAATATATGGTAGGAGGAGAAAGACTCTTTACTTTGACCCTCTCATCACCACAAGATGTTGCTCCTTTTTAAAGTATTTGAGTTTCATAATTCTTTTAGTCTGAAGGTACATGCTGACATAATGCCATCAGTCACCCAGTATCTCCCACAGTGTTTTTTCACCCTATGTGAGCATCATCATCGAAGTTTTGAACACTTGATGACGCGAGTTTCCTGATTATACCTTTGTATTTAGTGCCATCTACTGACCACCCTGTAACATTGCAGGAAATCATTAAAATCTATTACAACCCTTTTTAATGTGAGACACAAAGCATCTGGAAACCATGAAACAGAGTTTCTAATAAAGTCTCCTATCCAAGTCACATACTGAAAACATCAAAAACTGGTGTTATTTGGTGTTTTGTTTGTTCATTTGTTTTCACTTGTGTGTCATTTTCATGTCGACCAATCATGTGATAGTTTTCAATAATGTATGAACCACTGAGCATGAACTCATAGAACGCTCTCACTTTAGAAAGGCTCAGGGGAGACTTCTGCTGCTGTCTGATACAGCAAATATGATTATCTCTGTGTAAAGACAGCAGCAGACAGCTGTAAGCAACAGACAAAACCTCAACTCCTGCTCGTGATTTGTCAAAGCCTGAATTAGAATTTAGTGGTAAAGGTAGTGGTGCCTTCAAATACATCACTGCTGAAGGAGGCATCTTATAGTCCAAATGTGAGGGACAGCTGATAGATCAGTTGTAATATAAATCTATTTTAGTTTTGTTGTACATACCATATGTCGAACGTGTGGCTAAAACAGAAAGCAAAGAAATGTAAATATATGGATTTGTATTTCTTTTGCAGGTGTTCATTTTGTTTCCTCTACAAAAAACATTTTACATCATGGGCCACATGCAGCCCACTTTCATTTTAAGTGGGCTGGACCAGTGAAACTACCATTTCTGTCAAAGTGAAGTTTAACTTTGCTTTTAATCCCTGAGTTATACTAATATATGAAAAAAAGAAGAAGTCTTGGTTTTGGTGCTTGGTAAAGACATGCTGCTGCAGAAAATGAAATGAATGTGTAAGCATGACTCTTCGGGCTTAACTTGTAAGAAAGAAATGAGTAAGATTCCTTGAGTACCATTGCCCAGGCTGTCCTGTAATTCACAGAATATATTTTTGTTTTGTTTTTTTATGTGGGGCCACTGTAAAAAGTGCATTAAAATGTAAAAAACTGACATTTCTAGATAGTGAAAAAACGTTTCTTAACTGTTTTACTTGTGTTTTAATTGTGTTGGCATATTAAGAATGGTCACGGGGGAGGTCTTTATCAGTAGGAAAAGCTGTAAAGCTTATGAAATTCAGTCAAATGTCCAAAATTTATGCCCTCCTTCAGATTTTTCAAAGCTGTCCAGTGGGACAGATTGGAGTCTTTGCCAGGCCAGGCCAAACCTGGGCCTTATGTTTCCCATCCCTGCTCTACACTATAAAAGGATGCATAGAGGGAAACAATTTTTTATCCCTCTTGGATTATGGTGACAGAAATATTGCTTGTAATGTTGCTTTTTTCAGTTGCAACTCGTACGCCTTTTTTATGACTGCTGGTTATGACTACACTATTCATGATAGTTTGGTCTGGGTCAAGGCTCTCCCTCTGTGGCAGGTGCAGAGGGATGGCATGGCAGCATAGACACTCTTAGACACTATTTTTACAAGGTTACCTACTGATTCTCTACTTTTGTTGCTGCCTTTCAGTGCAGACATTTATCTAACAAGATCACATGATAAGATTATGTTGCAACTGCACATGTAACCTGGCATAATATAAGAACGCAAGAGCTTGCGCCTTTGGAGCAATCTATCTTCTAATTTTATTTCTTTAATTTCCAGATGTGTCTCGTCACCTCCTAAGCTTTCTGATTTGTATCTCCTGGTACAGTCCAATGGTGGTGATCAATCGGAGACCAGTCAGACAGGGGTGAATGCTTTCATTTGCTGGACATGTTTTTAAAAAATCCCCAAAAAATAGAGTGAAGATTTGGTCAAAATATGCAAACTACAGTAGTACTCCTAGCCTGTTAAGATTCAGGTAAGCTAAGTTTATTTGTCAAATGTTGATCTGAAAGTGCACACCTATATGCATCATAATAATGAAATCTGTCAGTGTGTGTTTAAATGGTCTTAATCAGTCAAATGTTCTTTAGTGAAGGCCTTTATAAAAGTGTCCCCTGTGGAGCCACTCCTCAAAGCTGGTGCAACCTGTCTTATGGATGAAGTATCAGCCCAACAAAGCAAATCAAAGCGTGATGCAAAATAAGCACGTTGGAGCCTTTTTTACTGAGTCATTGCTCTGTCTGACTTTCAGGTCCTGAATCCCTGTTAACCAATCAAATCAGAGGACAGGACCTTAGTGCCTCAACACTGAGTTCCAAGCCTTAAGTGAAACCTGAAGGTTACATAATTGTAAGCATGACTTGTAGTTTATGAGTTGTTTTTTTCTACTCTTTGATTTTTCCCATGCTCATCATGCTTTTACTGTCCCATATTGCACATCACACACATTATGAGCATTGCATTAACATCTGTCCTCTGTTAACATGCGGTTTAACTGCTGTTCTGTATCTATACAGATCTGTGCATGATGGCCTCTGAACCCCTGAGGTGCCGTTGTTCCTGTGGCTAATGCGCCTGCTCTTCTGCTCTTCTGGTCTCAAAGCTCTGGGCTTGCCAAGGAGATGAAGACGAGCGGGAGATATGTTGCAGACAGATAACAGTGGACAGATGCCAAGTTAATTGTATTTTCATTGCTGCTTTACTCTGTCTAATGCAGTTTTAAGCACTAATACGTTTGTGACAGGGCCTGTTGGGAAGATCAGAAGGGAACTAGTCTACCTGGCAGGGTTTTTGGGAGAAGGTACCTCTGATTGTTCAGACAGTTTGGCAAACGTGTGATTGTTCATAGAGTTGAGGCAGAGTTAAGAAAATGAAACACTCCACCAACTGGCTGGTTCAAGTGAATCTGTTAGCCCACCTGCAAACCCTTTCTCTGTGCTGGCATCTGGGATGTAAAACTGGGATGTACTGGAAGGCAGTGACCATGGTACCTCTTCCAATAATGGCTAAGATGGCCCTGGAACAGGATAATACATTAGTGTGAATGACAAAAGCACCTTGTGCTGGGAGTTAATGTTGCAGTTGCATTGACTATCATGGCATGTGTGAAGGAGGCTGGAAGCTAAATGATGAACAGACGCAGAAGCTGTCTTCATGTCGGTCAACCCAAGGGCCTTTTTTAAAAGAAATCTTATTTAGGAGCAGTTTCTGTAACAGGGACAGCAGCAGACTCTGACTCAAGAAGATGGGAGGTGTCAGTGAAATTCAGGAAGATAAGGAAGGTCAGGTGACTCAAACCTGTCCGAACTTGTTTGTAGGCTGTGATTCAGAAACAATTTGCAGAGCAGGAAGTGCATTTTGTGATTCAGGAAGAGATAAAACTGCAGCTGATTTTGGAACAGTCCTTGTGACGGGGGCCTGGGGCTGGTGTTGAGGCAGAGACCAGACTCGAGGTGGTGCCATTAAAGTGCCAAGTGCAAAATGTGAAAGGCAGACTCAGCTGTGTAGTGAATTAGCCATTTTTAGACTTGTTTACAGCCTTAGGCGGAAATTTCATTCACTGTATTGTTTACTGCAAAGTCATCATGTGACACACTGAAAAGCAGTGTGCAGCAGCTGTGCAGGACAAAGATTCAACAAGACTATAATGCAATGCGGCAGAAAAATAACAGAAGAAGAAAAAAATCATTTTCTGTCTTAAAATGCCTTCTTTGTAGTTTAAAATAAAATTGAAAATACAGAAAACATGTTAGTAGCACAGATTGTCAGGTGCATTGGTGTTTACTGAAGCACTGTGATTTCTTTTTCGAATACAGAGCCATCTGTCATTGATATGGAAAACATGTTCAAACTCTCTGAAGAAGAACAAGAAGAGCATTTTTAACAGACAAGCAACGTTTTTATTTGTTCCTTTGTGCAGGATTCAAGATGAAGTACATGCGGGGAATCTCAGCTTTATTAACAGGGAAAATGAAGCTTTCCTTCAGATAACAGAAGTGAGTTGGGTCGTGTTTGCTTTGATAGTTTTATGGGAAAACCATCTTCAAATAGTCATTTTTGCATTTTGATATTGTTTTAAGGCAAGGCGACTCTGAAGGAACAGTGCAGGTGTTTGTCCTGCTCTTCCAGGGCAAACAGTTGCACACTAATGCACCCCTACACCGTCAGAGACACTGACAACAAGCCGGATGGTCCCTCTCCACCCATATTTTTTTCATTTGTCTGACACAGAACACATTGGAGAAAATGGCTCCCTTTCTGGATAGTATCTCCCGATGAGCTTCTGAGCATTTGTTGATGTTCACAAACAGTGATTTCTGGGAGTGTTCCTGAGCCCATGCAGTGATTTCCATGACAGAATTCCTGTTTTTAATGCAGTGCTGTCTCAAAGATCACAGATACAACATCCTGTCCTGTGCGCACAGAGATTTCTCCAGATTCTCTGAATGTTTTGCTGATATTGTTCACTGTAGATAGTGAGATATTAGAAGTCTTTGCAATTTTACATTGAGGAGCATGAAGAATGCTAAACCTCTGCTTGTCTTTATTTCTGAGAGACCATAGCACGTTCTTGTGTTCACTGTACAGTTAATAAGTAAAACAATCGTTTTGGTTTTTTTTATTATACAAAGCTGATCATATTTAAATATAATCCAAGTCTCTCCAAAAAACTGTATTTTGAGTTTTCAAAGTGAATGTGCAATAGCAGGTTACGGAGGAAAGTAAAGGTGCTTTAATTAAGGAGGAGAGGAGATGTTAACAATCACAAAAGGTGAGAATGAATAAATGAAAAGCTTCACCTAAAGGATTTAAAAGGCTCCAGCTGAGGCTGTAAAAGGAGAGAGATGAAGGTTGCTTGATGGGCTGGCCACAAAAGAGTTGCGGGGGGGGGGGGGGGGAAGCAGCTGGTGGACAGGAGGTCCATTTCCACTTACACAAAAGACCTGGGGTAGATGAAGAAGATTAGCATCTCTCTGTGCCTATTCTGAAGGCTCCATTTGATAAGATTTAACTCTTTTTCATCCCCGCCTCTGTTCTGTGTACGGCTGTACAAGTATAAGCTCCCACAAGTCATCACAAGCTCTTTCTTTTCTACACTCCATCAGGATATGCTCCATATTTTTTCATTTCTCTGCAGATGTATTGAAAGTTTTATTTGGTGTCATGTGGACTGTTTCCTTTTGGGACGTTTCTTTTTTGCTAAACCCTGTAAGCTTTTTAGACCACCTTAAACTACACTTTCAAGTGAAAGAAACACACTTGTTGCTGCTGCATAGTATGTTGATATTAATAATGTGGCACGTATTGCTATTACGTCCCCTTTCCAGGGTCAGCTCATCCTCGCCACAGTACTCATTAAAGTTTTTATAAGCTCTTTTTGTACAACACAAGGAGTAGTTTGTGAATTTTCTCATACTTTAGCTATTTTATTCTCATAGATGTACATTTTCGTAGTAACTTTCTGTGTTTGAATCATTACACATAAGCTAGACATATAGGGGAATTTCATTTTAATTTGAATTCATCTTTTATTTTAGTATTTCATAGTTACATTTGTGCTATTTCAACTATAAAGTGCATTTCTGTGGATGGTTCAACTGCATGATGGACGCATGTAAGGCCAGCTAATGCCTCCTGCTGTAACAGTACGTAAGCATTACAGAAATAAAAACAACTGAGATACAGTCATTCATATGTAGGGAAATATATGGTACAATTTGACTGCATTTCTTGTCAATCTTGATTTTATTTTAGTTCATAAGTCTTATACACAGTTTTTTAAATGTGGTTTATTTTTATTTCAGGTTACGTTTTGTTTAGTTTTGGTTAAAAATTGCATAATAGCTTTCTTTATTACATACATGTTGTGCATTTTGAAGAAGTACAACTGTCCTGAAAAAAGGTTGTTCATTTTATTTTCACATTTTTAGACAGAACTTAGATTAGGGATCAAACTCATCTTAAATTGTGGATATGAGCCACATACAGTCCACTTTAATCTTAAATGGGCCAGACCAGAGAAATTCCCCTATGTCACTGTACAGAAGATAAAAAAAAAAAAATTTAATGTAATTTAAAAAAAATCAATCAATCAAAATAAAGAAAAAGTTCTAGTGGCTCACTGTCCAGACTGTCCTGTAATATTAAAACTGAAAGTTTTTGTTAATTAAAAGGAAATGTCCTTTTTTAAATTATTACTATTATTATGATTGACTCATTACACAGTGAAAAAACACTTTTATTTTTTTAGCATTTATTTGCTTATCTGTATTTAATACTGGCTAATTACTTGGTAGTAAAATGCTACATACGACACATAGCTGTGAGTTATTGTGCACTGGGTGTCATTACTAAAGGTCGTTTGGACTACAGTTAGAGACGATAAGCAAGCTAATAACAGCTCGGAGGACTCGCTCGTCTCCCTGGAGTAGCCTCGGTTACTAACAAGTGGACTGTGTACAGTGTTTGGACTTGACAGCTGCCTGCCTGGGAAAGGTAATGTTAAAAACTAACAACAACAGCCGACTATTTTATGTCTAGACCCTCTGAAATGTAGTCTAATAGTTATAAGTTTATAAGGTAATAATTATAACTGCTTACACTATTTGTTCTTTGTCTGCCTACAGTATTTATCACACATTTTAGCTGTATGTCGGTATTTTTTTTTTACTACTATTGCCTGAATCAGTGCCTAATGTAGCAGATCCAAAGCAGTTCCTCTTTCTAAGTGTACTATAAAATACCTCGTAAAGATGGGATGTCTTTGTTAGGATTTGCTGCTATAATTTTAAAATGATTTCTCTCTCCCAGCTGCAGTCATGGTGTTTATGCAGAGCTACTGCGAAGCAAATTCCTCCATCTCCATAACCTGGGTGGATGAAGGCATCGCCCCCTGCTTCTACTTCACACTGGTCCCCACCATCCTGCTCTCCCTCTCCTTCCTCCTTGGCACCATCCACTGCATATGCTACCAAAAGTATGGCACACAAATGGAACGCAAGTTCATTCCTCGCGCCCGCCTCTATGGTTTTCAGCAGGTCCTCCACGTCTTTCTGATCATCCAGTTTCTGGGTGGAATGATTTGGAGAGCCACGAGTGCAGATGAGCTTCCAGGGTATGTGGTGCTGTACGGCTGCTTTTCCATCCTGGGGTGGGCCTGGGCTATGGCTCTACTCAGGGTGGAGAGGCGCAGGGTCCTGGTGTCGGATCGGACAAGAGGACACAGTGCCGTCCTGCTGCTGTTCTGGGCTGTAGCTTTCTGTGCTGAGAACCTGGCTTTTATCTCCTGGTACAGCCCTCAGTGGTGGTGGGGCCTGGAGAACAAACCACAACAGGTGAACGCTCACATAAGATATTCTTTTGACTATCGTGTTGCAGGAACCTAACAAAGAGTTGAAGACTACTTTCAAAATGTGCGTGCTTACACTTGTATTTACCTTGTATTATGCAGTTTATTTCCATTCATACCCATTTAGGGTTAACTGTACAGTGATTTAATATTAGATTGTAGGTAGAGTGCATTCCTGTATACAGCATTTTAACTGTTTAAACTTAAGTGTGTGTTTAAACCGTCTTTATGAGCCAAAGGTTAAATATATTAAAAATGAGTCTGCCTTTAGAGCCAATCCTCAGAACAGTACAGTCAGGCTCATGCATCAAGTATCCGCCCAGTAAACAAAGCAAAACAAAGTGCCATGGCATTAAGCATGCCTGAGCCTTTTCTGCTAAGTCACTGCTCAGTCTGACTTTCAGGTCCTAAGTCCTGAGCTGTTAACCAATCAAATCACAAGACACTACTCCCACACTGAGTCACAAGTTTTAAGTGTAAGTTTTTTGACTACATAATTGTAAGCATGATTTAAATTAGTTTTTAATTTAAAGTGCTTTCACTGTCCCATATTGCTTTGCAAAATGTTATTGTATTGCATCCTTCATCCCATAAAGTCAACATTATGAAAGTGTCATTTTAATAGTAAATTATATTATAATAGTAAACTACCTAGATGTGTGGTAACTGTTCAATAAAACACTTAACAGTCTTCAGCATATTCACATTACTGTGTTATTAGCATTTTGTTACCAACGTGTTAAACGCTGTTTCGTATCCATGCTGATGTGTGTTTAAATGTCTGTGAAAACTTCAGGTGCAGTTGTTCCTGTGGATGATGCGCTACATTAGCACTGGGCTGCTCTTCTTCATTGGTCTCAAAGCTCCAGGCTTGCCGAGAAGACCTTACATGCTACTGATAAATGAAGATGAGCGTGACGTAGAAAATGGTGGACAGGTAGTGACAGGGCACTTCCACTATATATTGAAACACATGCGCAGCTTTGCTTTTATACTCTATTAACGCTGTTTTAATGGTTTCATATCTTTTTCTGGGTCAGAGCCTGTTGGGAAGATCAGAACAGAACCAGTCCACCTGGAAGGGTTTTTGGAAGAAGGTCCGTCTGCTTGTTCCCTACATGTGGCCGCAAGGCAACAAGTTTCTCCAGCTGCTGGTCCTCTTCTGTTTGGGGCTGCTGGGAGTGGAGAGGGCTGTTAATATCTTTGTACCTATTTACTCCAAGTATATTGGTGAGTGATGTGTCTTCTTCATCGTGCACTATAGACTCAAATGTTCAGTCATACACTGGTACTGCAGTGACATTGTTGCAGTCAGATTAAAATCTCATAATGCTTTTTATTTATTCATTGATTTTTTCATCACAGCTTGAAATCCTCATTTTTTTCATCTCCTTGATGTCTGTTTTCAGTGGATGAACTGACTGATGGCAGCAGCTGGCACACTTTAGCCATTACAGTGTGTATTTATGTCCTGCTCAAGCTCCTGCAGGGCGGCGGAGCAGGTAGGACTTCCTGGATGCACAGTATAGACAGTGAACATTGTAGTCCCACAGAGAGCCGCACAATGAATTTCTGCCTCACATGCCACATCAACTACAGTTAAGGTTAAAAAAATTCAAGGAATTACAAGTAACCCAGCACTTCTGTACTGATACTGTACTGTGAGGACTTAAAGATAAGATCAAATGAGGCCTGATAATTCAAGACCTTGTTTTTAAGGAGAAGGGTTTTAAATCTAATTCCTGATTTAACAGGGAGCCAGTTAAGAGAAGCTAATATGGTAGAAATCTGCTCTCTCTTTCTAGTCCCTGTCACTTGTCTTGCTGCAGCATTTTGGATCAACTGAAGGCTTTTCAGGGAGTTTTAAGAACAACCAGCCTAGAAGTAATAAATGCACAAACTAGTTTTTCAGCATCACTCTGAGACAGGTTGTGTCTAATGTTAGAGATATTGTGCAAATGCAAGAAAGCAGTTCTACATATTTGCTGAATATGTGCATTGAGGGAAGTATCCTGGACAAAAATGATTCCAAGATTCCTCACAGTGGTTAGACACCGTGTTTCTAAGGTTTTTTAGGGCCAAGTATAATAACGCCAGTTTTATCTGAATTTACAAACAGAAAAAATTGAGGTCATCCAGGTCTTTATGTCTTTTAGATATTCCTTTAGTATAACTAATTTGTGTGTCATCAGGCTTCATTAATAGATAAATCTGGGTGTTATCTGCATAGCAGTGAAAATGCATGTTATGTCTTCTAATAAAATAACCTAAGGGAAGCAAGTATAATGTAAACAGATTCGGTCCTAGCAAATAACCCTGTGGAGCGCCATAATTAACCTTAGTTTGTGAAGAAGACTTCCCCTTAACGTGAACAAATTGTAGTCTGTTAGGCAGATATGATTCAAATCCCTGCAGTACAATGCCGTCATCTTCTCTTCTTCTCAGGTTCCTCTGGATTTGTCAGTAACGTGCGCACTTTCGTCTGGATCCGCGTGCAGCAGTACACCAACCGACTGGTTCAAGTCAATCTGTTTGGCCACCTGCACTCCCTCTCTCTGCGCTGGCATCTGAGCCGCAAAACTGGTGAAGTACTGAGAAGTATCAACCGTGGCACGTCTTCCGTTAACAACTTGGTCAGGTGAGATAGTAACCGTCAGGATCATAATAGTTATAAACAAATGAGTAACTCATAAACAAACCTGCTGACAAAATACACCAACCAACATGGTTTTTAACATAAATGCCCAAAACATTTATTGCCAACATAAATGTTTTTTTTTTTTTTTTATCCTTAAATGTTACTCTCCTGTTAGAATCTGAAGAAAAATTAAACTCAGTTATCTGTGTTTTTCCACAGCTACATAGTGTTCAGCATCTTTCCAACCATTGCTGATATTATCATCGCCATCATCTACTTCATCACTTATTTCAATGCCTGGCTTGGCCTTATTATCTTCATCTGCATGACCTTCTACCTCAGTAAGTTATGCCTGTTGAACTTCACTTTGACCCAATTTAATAATGAAAAATAAACTTCAAGTGTGCAAATCTTTTGTGTAGTTCAGCATTGCCTGAGGTAGATTTTTCAGATCCTCTTTGACTGTGTAGTAATTTCACATTAATGTGTTTGCCAGCCTATGACGATCATCATCACTGAATGGAGAACCAAGTACAGACGAGAAATGAATCAGATGGATAACACTGCCAAGGCCAAGGCTGTGGACTCCTTGTTAAACTTTGAGACGGTACATTAAATAATTTTGTGGTTCATAAAGTTTTGTTGTTGGTTTTTTTTTTATTCTTTCCTCCTAAAATGCACCTAAATTACAGTTCGTCACTGTTTGTGCTTTTTATTCCTGTTGAAAAGGTAAAATACTACAATGCAGAGAACTATGAGGTCGGCCGGTTTGAGGGTGCAATCTTAAATTATCAGGTAAGTCAGGTCAGGCAGGTAAAGCATTACAAGCTTGCCACGCCTTCCCCTGCAGTTTTTTCTTTAGCTAAACCACTACGAAATGTCTTTGTTTACTTTAACAGGAGTCAGAACAAACCTCCTCTGCTACTGTCTTTCTACTTATTGCTACTTTTGAGATAGCTTTTAGCATCAAGATGCTGAGTGGAAGCAAATTTAGTAGGTTGCCTCACACCAGGTGGCCAACCTAGAAAATATGAGTATTTATGTCCGGTTTGATTTCAAAACAAAGACAAAATTGAATAACTGGATGTTGGAATTCAGTGTTTTTTGTGTGATTTTGCTGTTTTGATTTTCCTGGGACAATATTCAGACAATCCATAATATTCTGCTGCTGTTTGGCCAGTAAAGTAAACCTGTTAGCTCACTGGGAAATTCTGGGCCCATAAAGCTCAGTGTACATGGACAACAGCCTGTATGTGTGTACATGTCTACACAAAAGCAGATAAACATGGACTTTCCTTTTGTCATATTCATAAAGCTGTGCATACACATGGGCCTTTCTTTATGGATCCCAGTCATTGTGAAATTGTATGCATGTGCAAAAGCCTGATATCCATATCATCCGTCTCTTACCACAGTTTATATACAATTTAATCCTTTGCATGTAATGTGCTGATATCAGGGGTCCTTGAACATACTGATAAAAATCAGCAAAGCAGCAGCATAATTTTACCAAAACCTAAACTGACACTTGTTGCCTGATGTGGACAAAAGTGTTTTATTTAGTGGTCTCAGTTCTGGAGTCGTGTATTTAATGGTTCTCGACTTTTGTTAGCATCAGAGAATAAGACATTTTTGCAAAGATACCAGTAGTTGTATATTGAAAGGGTATGTACTGTGCCCATTTTTGAAGTCTTGACTCATGTTTCTGATTGTTTGTAGGCTTCAGAGTGGAGGGCGCAGGCATCTCTGGCCTTGCTCAATCAAACCCAGAATGTCGTCATTGGATTAGGACTGCTAGCAGGCTCCTTGCTCTGTGCATACTTTGTCACAGAGGGAAAGTTTCAGGTATTGACTTTGTAATAATAACACTATGCTTTTCCACATTTCCATAAGCCATTAGGTTGGTAGACGTTCATAATGAACATGCTCAAACTTTCAAATACTAGGATCATCGTCTGTGCAAGTAAATCCTTAATATATCACTAATATGGTTATCTCAGACAGCCCCATCCACTTATTTGGGAGGGGCAGCCAATTAAAAGAAAGTTGTTTTAAAAGGCGGGGCAGAGAGCTGATTTGCTTATTTCAGAAAGTGGATGAACTTTATGTTTAACTAATACTCAGAACATTAAGAAATACAATGCTATTTGGAATTGTCCAATTCAGTTTTGACCATAAAAACAACTCTAACCTCAGGTTGGAGATTATGTTCTCTTCGGTACCTACATCATCCAAATGTACATCCCACTCAACTGGTTTGGGACATACTACAGGTAAGAAAATACAGATAAGTCATTAGATTATAAATAGTTTGCTGTTTTAAAGATATTGCTTTTTTATGTATTTTAAGGAGGATAACACATAATATACTGTAAGCTATTTAACCAAACCTCTGTTTGACTCCTGTTCCTTTTGCCAACTGTTGGTTTCTCTCTTTTTCCCTGCAGGATGATCCAGACTTCCTTTATTGACATGGAAAACATGTTCCAACTTTTCGAAGAAGATCAAGAGGTAGGTTTATAAATGGGTAAATATTTGGAGCTGTGATATCAGTGTTTTTTTAATGTGTTTTGAGTTTTTTGTGGTCTTTATATGTTTATGCAGGTGAAGGATGAAGTAAATGCAGGAAGCCTTCTCTTTAAACTGGGAAAAGTGGAGTTTGAAAACGTTTACTTTAGCTACATAAATGGGTTGGTTTATTTTTGCATTGATTTCTTTTGATAAAACTTCAGTCTCGATGTGTTCTTGCATAGCTCATTCTTAGATTTCTTTACTGCTTTGCAGCATGGAGATTCTCAGGGATGTGTCCTTCACAGTTCTTCCAGGACAGACGGTTGCACTGGTGAGTCTGAGACAAGATGTTTCCTGCTTTTCAGGATTACATTGAGCTGTTAAGGTGTTACTAACATTACGGACTATTAACATGCCTTCAGGTTGGGCCGTCGGGATCTGGGAAAAGCACAATCATTCGACTGCTTTTCCGTTTCTATAATGTTCAGGGAGGCTGCGTTCGCATTGATGGCCAGGATATATCAAAGGTAAGAAGTTTGGCCTCAGAGCTACTGTGTGAGGAATATTTGAAACTTCAAGACATTAACAAACAACCAGTAAAAGTAATAAACAGTAAAAGTAAAAAAAAGTCTTCTTGGCACAGTTTTGTATTTGTTCCAACATGAGTACACGAAGCAGAAGACTGATGCATTAAGTTTGCGGTTAATTCCACCCTTATAAAGGTCATGGTGTTTGTAATTAGTCTCATCTGTATGTGAAATGATGTCACCAACCATTGTAAAGACATCTTACAATGCTCTTACTAAGCAATATAAGCAGAAGTCATAAAGTCTTGTCTTTAATATTACTGTAACTGCATGCTTATATATACCTATGTATATATACACACACACATACACTGAGTCTAAACTGCTTATTACTTTCTCTTCATCATCTTTCCTCAGGTGAAACAAACATCTCTGCGATCTCATATCGGCGTGGTTCCCCAGGATACCGTGCTGTTCAACGACACCATCCGGGATAACATTCGCTACGGTCGCACCACTGCTAGTGACCAGGAGGTGGAGGAGGCTGCTGTCGCTGCTGATATCCATGATAAAATCATGACCTTCCCTGATGGTAATGGGCACATTAATCCCTCAGTTTATTCAGCATTGTGACTTCAAAGATGTGTTTCATACTGTTGAAAACATTGTGGGTGTTTCTATGTATCTATGTTTACACCATTTACATGCATATTTCTGAACAAAGCTGTATTTTTACAATGCCCTGAAGTTTAGTTGGGAAATGAAACAAAAATTATGACAATGATTATCACAGAGTACCAGCAGTGTCTTCTATATTGGAGTTCCTCAGAGTTCTGTGCTGAGACCATTTATATTTACATTATACATACATTATTCTCTCAAATACAAGGTCTTGAATAATCAGGCCCCATCTTATCTGAAAGTCCTCATAGTACCACATGTCCTCAATAGAGCGCTTCGCTCTCAGACTGCGGGCTTACTTGTGGTTCTTATAGTATTGGAAAGTAGAATGGCAGGCAGAGCCTTCAATTTTCAGGCCCCTCTTATGCTTCTTCTTTACGCACCTATTTTAACAGTGTGTCTTTTGTTCTGTCTCCCTCTCCTCACCCCCAACCGATTGCGGCCAATCCTGCCAGAAGTTTCTTATTTTTGAATAAGAAACTTCTGGCAGTTGCTAAGTCCATGCTTGTAGGGGATTTGATGTGATTGTTGGGGTTTTCTCACTGTTATTGTATGGTCTTTAGCCTACAATATAAAGTGCCTTTGAGGCGACTGTTGTGTTTTAATACATTGCAAGAAGTTTTTTCAGCCTCTTCCTGTGTTTCTGTCGGGCAGGTTATGATACCCAGGTGGGGGAAAGAGGACTGAAGCTGAGTGGAGGAGAGAAGCAGAGGGTGGCTATCGCCAGAACTATCCTCAAAGCACCACAAATCATCCTGCTGGATGAGGTATCCGACTGAACTGTCATCTCACGTGTAAACTTATTGCTGTTAGTTGCAGTTTTCTAATATTATCTCTCTGTAGGCCACATCTGCCCTGGACACACAGACAGAGCGCAACATCCAGGCCTCTCTGGCCAAAGTCTGTGCCAATCGTACTACAGTGGTTGTAGCTCACAGGTAAATAAATTCATGTACCTTCAGTTTTTTTTTTTCAATTCAGTTATCTCTTCTCATTTTTTTCACTGATGAGTTGTGGGTCCGTTATTGCACTGTAATAGGCTGTCCACCATCATTGGAGCAGACCAGATCCTGGTTGTCAATGAAGGGCGGATTGCTGAGCGGGGACGGTAAGTGTGCCTTATTGTTTTGAATGAAACTCCTGTCAACAACATCCAGTAACATACAATCTTTCTCATAATGGACTTTACTTCCTGTTCAAACAGTCAAGGTGCGCTAGTTTTTCACAGGACTTACACTGAGTCCTGAGTAATCTTTGTGTTTCACATTAGCACATCCCCATGTTCACTGAACAGTTAGTAAATAACAACATTTTCTCCATCCCAGACATGAAGAATTGATACAAAAAGGAGGTTTATATGCAAACATGTGGATGAAGCAACAAGAGGCTCAGGACTCAGATTCATCATCAGACACCGAAACCAAAGATCGCAAGTCTGAGAAACTGCAGCCACCATCCTCAGGACACCACGGGCACTGACTGAATTTGCTTTAAGAAAAAAAACTGTTAGCACTTTTATTCTTTGTTGTGATTGTGAAAAGGTTATGTTTGATTTAAACATTCAGCAAGGTGGAAGTGATATTTTTGATAGATTTTGCAAAGTGAGGGACAAATGATTTGACATTTTAAAAACCAAATCAAACTGCTAAACAGGAGTGGAGCTTGAATCATTCCTTGCTTTGAGATTGTTTTCTATTTAGTTTTTGTTTTGTTTTTTTAGTTTAATCCTCCTAAGCCTACAAATCACCTCCAATTACTTGACATTCCTCATATTTATTTTTATACTTACCTTCATTTATTTTATTTTATTTTACTTTACTTCGTATTTTCTTTTTTCTTTTTCACAGTTTTAAAAGAGGACCTATTGTGCTTTTTCTTTCATAGATATACTATTTGTGGATGCTCATGTAAAGACAGCCAGAGATTAACGTATACAGGAGACCAAAAGCACAGGCTTCAGACTGCTCAGCTCAGTTGGAGACTTTTTTTTTTTTTACTCACGGCTCTATGATGCCAGTTTCATGAAAATCAAAAAATCACCTTACTAATTTTTATTTATTTTTAATGGAAAAACTACAGTGATCATATAGATGTTCAAACAGATGTTTAATTATTAAGTAAGAACAGCCATACACTTCTAAGTAAGTTAATGTGCTGTCTTGTAGCTACCTCACGACGTATGTTGTTCATAGTTATAGTTTTGTGGAAATATTTCATATTCATATTACATTTGTGTACACATGAGCAATAAATGATATGTTTTCCACTTTTTTGCTTTTCAATTAAAACAATTTCCTGTCCAGTTTAGATTCTTTAATATATATATATATATATATTAAGGTGGTAGTATATCACATGACTGATAGATTCAGGAAATTATTATTTTACTTAGTTATGCTCTTGTGGACTGGACTGTATATATATCCTTGGTAAGTCATGCCATACCATGTGAATATATTACTATTAGTGATGGCTTGATGTCAGTGAATTCTGCTCAGTTACAACAACAACAATTCAGGTTTCTGAGGCTGTGGTTTCATCGAAGGGTTAAATAGGCCATATATACTAAAAAAAAATACTTTTTGACCTGAATTTAACTTTCGTGTAACAGCGGCAGACTGCGCCCCCTGGAGTCCCAGCATCTGTATGTGCCCGGAAAGAGAGGGAAACAGCTGGAGGTTTCAGCTGTCACCGTCTGTGTCCCTCCGTGAGGGCGTTGCAAGCTTTACCAAACAGGAGGGAGCCAGGCCAAGTTGTCATTTTCTCATTATTTGGCGGACTAATGTTTAATCTGTCGTAAATATGGATTTCGACGCTTTATTTAACGAGAATACATTTCAGTTCTCGGATTTCCAAGAGTTCACGGTAAGTTGTTGAGCTAACACCACGCTAGCTAAGGCTAGGCGATTTAGCTAGCATTAGCTGACTTGTGCGAGTAAACTTTGAAGCTCCTGTCCCAAAATATTGGCCGAGTAGGTGGTGATGCTTTACTCTCCTGTGTGATACGTATTCATCTTTACAAATAGTCTTACCATGTTTAAATCTTAAAAACCTTAAGGTATGCAAACGTCCGTGGATAGCATAATGCTAGTGGTGGCTGTTATTTTAGACTTCCGCCGACGAGCTACGGGCCAGCCCAAGCCTAGCAGCAGTTGTGGTAAACAGGAGCTACTCTCTGCTGTTAGCATGTTAGCATTGGTTTAAATATGCTAAGCTTGTTTTTTATTTTTTTGTATTATTTTTAATTGTTTTGTGTTTTTGTTGGTATTGCCTACCTTAAGAAAAAAAATCGACTTTCAGCCCAACTTAAATTCACCCAACAGTTTCCATAATAGTCAAACTAATATAGCTAATTTGGGATTTTGTGTTTCGTATAGTTTCTTCCTGGACACCAGAAATTGACCGAAAGAGTGAGAAAGCGATTATATTATGGCCTGGACAATGATGTTGCTTTAGATGCCCTTTCCTGCCCTGTTACAGGTAAGCAAAGCGTCAACTGTCACTTAAAGCTTTATATGTATAATAATTTGGCTAAAGTTTTTGGCTCTGCTTCAGAAGTAATCTGCTCCGGATGAACTCTTCTTTCTGACTTGTTATAAGACAGTTTAATGTTGTTGTTAATAGAATTTTGTTTGTATATTAAGCAATGTCTTTTTTTTTTAATGGTCAGAGCCACTGATAAAAGAGGGTTCGAAAAATCACACTTGGAGCCCACTTTCTTTTTTCTGCTTTCAGATATTGCCGTTGAAATCTTCCAAAAGTCTGCCCCAAGCCCAATACGAAAGCTTCAGAAGAAGTATGCTGCCCATGTTGCCAGGTTTGTGCTGTACTAAGTAAACGTAAACAGATATTATTCATTCTTACGGAAATGGGTGATTGCACTTTGAATCATGTGCCTAAAACAATTTGTTTTTGTTTCAGGGAGGCCTGCATTTCTCCGTGTGCCATGATGCTGGCACTTGTTTACATAGAAAGGCTTAGACGTAGAAACCCTGAATACCTCCAAAAGATCTCCTCCTCTGACCTCTTCCTGATCTCCATGGTATGTTTTTAGAGTTCAGACGTCATTCTAAGTGCGATTTTGTTGTGATTTATTATTTGTTTTAAGCCAGCATAATGTCGAGATAGTGCCATGAAATACTGTAAATTTTTATTCATGATTTAGATGGTTGCCAGCAAGTACCTGTATGATGAAGGTGAAGAAGAGGAGGTTTTCAATGATGAATGGGGAGCAGCTGGGAAGTTGGATGTCAAGACTGTCAACAACCTGGAGATGAACTTCTTGAACGCCATTGTAAGTGATTGTGTGTGCGTGTGTAAATAAGGTGTACCTGCATGAGCATTTGCTTGAAATGATGTGTCCAAACCTTTCCTGACATATCTTCAAGGAGTGGAGCCTCTTCGCTGACCCGAATGACTTCTTTGATTTACTAAGTCAACTGGAGACCAGGTTTGTTGTAACTCAACACTAAAATGCAGCATTTACAAGAATTTTCATTTAGCCCACAAAACACAACAGAATTGATTAAAGCCTTTCATTTCAAATATATCTATATGTGATGTGTATTTCCAGCATTGCGGAGCGGCAGGGGATGAAACGCGGCTGGTTCACCTACACTGACCTCTGCGTGCTGCTAGAGCACTCTGTGTGGAGTCAAGCCCTCACAGCCATCTACCAGCACTTTACTAAGGTAGGAAGAGGACACATATTTTTAGAACATTAATATATAGCCTTCATATTTAAACCTTTTTTTTTATTGATCCATTTTATACTTTTACAACCAACCAAAGTGCACAAAGTATTAAAGGAGACCTTTTATGCCCATTTCCAGTTCCATATTTTCTCCTCCTCGAAGGGAAGGAAGTACGTAATAGGATCAGTTTGTTTGTTTGTCTGTCCTAGTTGTTTTTTTTCCCCCAAGGTCAACTTTGACTTTGGGGAAAAAACAGCTCGGAGAAACCATATTGAGTAATGCATCATATTAAAGGGCATGGAGAGAGCTCTTTAACACACATTTTATTTTTTCAATACAACACCCTGCGATGTCACAATGATCCCATAACAGGCTGACGTATTACAATAAAAACATCATAAAACATCAGAGTTTTAGTATAGCCCTTGCTCTTTAGAGGGCAAAAGCTATTCGGATATTTTTTACCTTCTTATGGGCCATCATGTGGGCACTCAGTCAATTTCCTGGTTGAAATAAGCCATCAGTTTGCTGTCCCTTAAATCCACCTTTTGTCTGATTGGCTGCACCTCTCAAACATATGGTTTGAAGAAAAGGTTGGTGGGGCTTCACTGAGCTGTGTGTCTGAGCTGACAAATATCTTTCTTTGCCATCGTAGACATCCAAGAGTACCGTCTCTTTTGGTTCATAGTGATTATACATAGGTTGACCTCATTATTTAAACTTTGAGCCTATATAATATCAGCGTTCTTCATTGTAGCAGTGTATATGTGACAGAAAACATAATGGGTTTCCCTTTAAGCCAATAATGCAGTTCTTCGTTTCATCATAAGACTTTTTCAATTCCTTTTCAGGTATCCTGTATGCTTGGCCTGGTCTATCTAACCAGTGTGGCTGGCCTTATTGCCACCAGTGCTGTGATTCACCAGCTCAGTCTCTCTAGAGGAGGCCAGTCTCTTCTTCCACCAGATGAGATCAGCCTGACCCACTTTTTGGCTTCCAACCTGAGTCCAGAAACCTCTTCCTCAGCCCGCCGCCTCCCTTGTTGTGTTCTGGCCAACAAGAGTGTTAACCGTCAGACTGGCTCACCTGGAAGCAAGCAACACAACAGTCAAAGGCCTCGATCGTCTTCCGCACAAACATCTGTGTTGTGTCTCTGGGGTTCCCCGCTTGCCGCGATGGGTCATATACATCCTGAAACGAAACCTGATGTGGAAGCCTCCCAGACCTGGTCTCCTGTGTCCTTCATCTGTCCTGGCTGTCTCGCAACACTCCCTCTTGCTTGCGGGCTTCGAAACACCTCATCAGGCCTCCCTCACGGCCCCTTTGAAAACCATCAGCCTCATTCATCGTGGTTCTCCTCCAGCCTCCTCGGTCCTGCCAAGCCAAGTGTGGACTCTCATCTAGATATTTTTCCTCCTGCACAGCTGAGACCTTGCCACCCAGAGTCTATGCTGCCAGTTGACAAAGTCCAAGCTTTGCTCATGCCTGGCTAGAAATGACAGAGCTTTTCATCCTGTAGTAATGGACTCTGGAAATGAAACCTGCATTGTTGCTGTCACTCATCTATTCTTTGTTTACATTTCCAGATCTAGAATACAGGAGAAAAGACGAGAGGAGTTGGGCACTTTTCCAAGAGGTTCACAGGGAGGAAATTTCTATATAGTTAAATACTGCAGAGTAAATTTGATTCAATTCAAATACCACAATGCTTGATTAATCACAAGCATTGTAAAGTTTAGTTCATTTAATTCTCTGCAGCAACTAAATTCACATTATCACCCTTCTGTTTTAAGAGTTCGCCACTGTCGCTTGCTGTTGTAGGGCTTTTGAATTGAATGTGTTCCGAGGTGCTGCGTCACAGCGGTAATTTTTAAAGTTGACATGAACCACTATATGTATAAAGGCTAATTTACACGATGGAGTCCTGCTCTCAAAAACCGACATAGATGTAATACTGTCTGTTAAGCTGGATTTAAGAATTAAGTGAAGTTAAAAGTTTATAAAACATGTTTAGCACCATCTTGTGTCAATAAAGACCGTGACATTGCTGGGTTGGTTGGTTGGTTGCAGTAAAAAAGACTTAAATTAGTTTATGTTAGTTGACTAATAACTGAAGCAATAACTCAGGGGAAAACAGGGTCACTAAAACTAAAAATCAGTCTAGGGGGTTGCTTTAGTGCTGCCACTGGCTGCAACAATGAATTTTATGCTAACAAATCGACTTCTCTGTCACTCTCTGTCTCTTAAGCAGTAAGTGGTTTTAGGTAGTTTGGCTAGCTGCACTCAAACCGGAAACTCCACCTGTTAGCCGTTATGTTTCAGTTTCTGATGCATTTTATAAATGTGTGGAGGAGAGCCTGTTTGAATCACCAGACCGACAAGCTGGAGTCCAACACTACAGCTTTTTCTCACTAAGCCGCGCAATCAGCTGACAAAGCAGATGTTTGCAAGATGTGATCAGCGCTGTTTTATCTAATAAAATATCCTGTCTTTTTCCCAAGCACAACTAAACAGTTTATATCACAGGATACATCCACATTACAATCTCACTTACTTTTCCTCACTTGTAAGATTTTAAAAAATGTATAGAATAACGCTGATCACATCAGCTGATTGTGCCGGTCGGTACACACGACCAGACGGGGAAAAATCTGAGTTTCTGACTTCAGGTCGTCGGTCTGCTGAAACACCCTCCAACTGACTCAAACAGTCTGTCCACCACACAATTCTCGTTTATAAAGAGCTTTAAAAACCTGCCCTTACAGCTAACGGGTGGATTTTCCCATTCGGTGCAGCTAGCCAAACAACAAAGACCCATTTACTTCTTAAGAGATGGCGAGTTAAAGTCGACAGTATATCCTCATTTCTAACATAAATCTCATTGTTGCAGCCAGGGGCAGCACAAAAGTGATCCCCTTAAACTGATTTTTAGTCTAAGTGTCCTTATTTTCCCCTGAGTTACTGTTTCTGTTACCAGTCAGCTTACATGAACTACAGTGACATAATGTTCTGTACTCACACAAGATGGCGCTAAACATATTCTAAAAACTTTAAATTTAGCCACTTTTTTTTTTAAAGCCAGTTTCACAGACAGAGTCACATCTACATCAGTTTTTGAGAGCAGGACTCAATGGTGTAAATTAGCCTTTATACATGTAGTGTTTCATGTCCACGTTAAGCTGTTCACATTTGGCAGGTTAATGAATGTGTGTGGTGGTTACCAAGCATATATGAAAGTTGAAAGTTTCACGGTAAGTTGTTTTATTTTTTTAATGAAGAAGGGACTTAAACCAGGCTAAATTTTCTTATTCATATTCGTTTTGTGTAGCCATATACCTTTCTTTGATGCAGCTTGAGGATTGCAATAGACATTGATCATTCACATACACAATACTGTTGGCACTGATAGCTAGTTATAAAATCCAATTGTCTTCTAGGCTTGAGAGGGTTCCACATCATGGAAGAGAAATGGTTGAATACAGGAGACCAGACAGTTGAAACTGTGTCTTTATGTCTTTGCGTTATTGTCACATGCCACACCGTTTCCACATATTCTGGTAATGGTGGCTGATTTTTGTCTTTTTTCTGTTTTACCAGATGTGATGTGGCAACAAAATATAATCCTTATGTCACTTTCCTGTAACAGGGTCTTAGCCAGGTGTTCCCCAGGTGGAACACCTGTGTAAAGGATGCGTTCCTGTGATTTCATGCAGTCTTTTTTTGTTGTTGTTTTTGCATGTAATGTCTTAAAGGAAAACAACCTTCCTTTGTTGCGGGAGATTTGCACTTTTTGGCTCCATTTTCATTGATGTAGAACATCATCTTGCATTGTTACTGCATTATTGTCATGTTTTCAGCACCAGAAGGGGAAATGGTTATTTTTATCTACACCGCTACAAATCTATATTTACTTTGTAATTGAACCTTTAACAAATTGATCTGAATTTTGAATTTGATACACTTTGGATCGTGAACCCCTTAAATTTTGTACATGGTATAAAATGCAAATATTGTAAAATGTGTAGCAAAAAAAAGAATAAAGACCGCATTTGTTTGAGATACTTTGTATATAATTCTGTGTCAACATACAATGAAGCCAAGCAGAATTTCAGTAAATGTGAAACAGTATGTTTGTTGTATGTTTGAATTTTTAACCTTTAAATGAGAGAAAACAGACTAAACCACTTCTGACTAATGTCCCAAGCATTAAATAAGGGCACCAAACTCAAGGAATTAACAAATGTTGTATCTAAACATAACAGACAACTTGAGGCACTTTGTTAGTAGCAGCCTACTGCAAAAACACATTATTTATTTCCATTTCTTCTTACAGGTATTAAATGGTATTTTGGGGTAATTCCCAAAGAGCTGTTACCAGAAATATCTTGGCATTGGGTGCAGTGTATCCTTAAAAACTTGAGGAAACTTGACAAGTGAAAGGGAACAAATTACCAAATTTGATTTTTCAATTATTTATTTAGTTATTTTTTGTTCAAATCATCCTCAGTATGTATGGAGGAGGTCAGGAAAGAAGTATAACAATATCTATAGCTATGTGCAAAACACTCTGTCGTGATTTGGGGCTGCGTTACAGCCAGTGGTGTTGGATATCTGGTCAAAATTGATGGAACATATTTTAATCCCCGTGCAATACCATCTGAAAAGTGTCTGATTGGCAGTGGGTTCATTTATCACAAACACACTGCCAATGCAGTAAAAGCATGCCTGGGTAGGAAAACACACATGGATAAATTTGCCTACCCAGACCTCGAACCTCAACATTATTGAAGCAGTGTGGGATCATGTTGACAGAGAAAAGGCAGAAACATCCAAAGAAGAGCTTTGAATGTCCTTCAAGAAGCCTGGTGAACTATTCCTGAAGATTACATAAAGACATGACAAGTGTAGAAATATTTAGCTTATTTTAGAGTTTAGACATGTAGGAATGTTTAGTTTGTTTTAGAGAGTGAGCTAGCTCACATGATTAAAAGGTAAGCACGACCTGTTTATTTTCGTGCATATTGTTTAAAGCCTAAATTATCTGTTCCCGTATCTCAGTGTAAATTCACTCAGTAGTATAAAGGGGCGGCTCTCCGTCCCGGCACGTTTTAATAAGAACTCCAAGTTGATGTTTCACGCCCGTATTCCGTGCGTTAAAGCAGGAGACATTTGTTACGGATTAGTAGAATCGGTGTTTCATCCGTATTAGATATTAGGAAAAAAGTGGCGGTGTTGTGATCCGTCCTCCATGCGTTAAAGCAGGAAACCTGTGTTACTTCTAGTTAGAAAGCGGGGCTGAAAGGCCTCGTCACCGGTGAGGGCCGTGTGTGTCACGGGCTTGGTAGCCCCACCTAGTCTCGGACGCGGGGCTAGGACCTGTGAGGGCAGGAGATCCGGGGTGGTGACCTGGGGATTCGTGGCTCCTTAAATAACTAAGTCGGGGAGAGGTCCCTGTCACAGTCTGAAGTATGCATAAAACCAGGATCGGTTGCTTTCGCCGGTTAGATTCCGAGCTGAGTTGAACCAGTGCCTGATGCAGAAGGAGGGCTGTGTAGTGTGTTTGAAAGCGCAGTTAGAGTCTGTGTCTCGTCTGAAGTACGGGTGTCAATTAAAGTAACAAAAAGAATTTGGGTCTAAAAATGTGTGTTTGTGGTGTGCAGAAATCGCGGTAGGAGGCCGTGTCGCGAATTGTTGCAAACTGTGAAGTCAATTGGGGGGTTTAATTTGGTTT